>JAUPFP010000058.1:717500-1027701 GCA_036925085.1 Brachycybe producta | reverse complement strand
GTGTATAGAAATTACCTCTAAAATGTTTGCAAATGTGTTTTCAAAAGAAATGTAGCTTGATCCATTTGAAAATTGCAGAAATACTGATGTGAAAAGTAATAATTCATAGCTATATGAGCTGTGTATGTTATTTGTTATTATGTTATTTTAATATATTTTTGTAATTTGTATAAAAAATATTCATGTCATTAAGAAATTTGTTTAAAACTAACTCACCAATCTAAAACAGTGACTTTTTGAGAAACTCTTTGTAAAAAAAAAATTTCAGTTATTTTCAAAGTCGAAATATAAAAGTAATGTAGTAAAAAAATATTTGAAGAAAAACTTTTTAAAAATTAAATTAAAATTGGTCAAAAGGTAAAATCCCTTTATTTTTTTTTTTGTAAAAACGTTTAAAACAATATAAAATAACTGAACTTCTTTGAAAAGTATTCTAAAATGGTGTATATTAAAACCTCCTTCCCATCAAATTTGTTTTAGTAACTATTTTCTGCCCAAATATATTAACCATTTTCATATTTATCCTTCATCACATGCGCCCCTGGGTCAGAGATTTCAATTTGAAGTTCACTGGTCCAATTTCTTTCTTGAATTTGGGCCCTGGAGAATTATGTAACCCTCCACCCCACCCCTCCTCCTCTTTTTCTAACCTTTACAATTATCAAATTAATTATAACTCCCCCCTCAAGATAATCTTAAGATAAAATTCAAAAAAAAAATCCAACATTCTACTAATTTATATTTCTGATACGTGAAAAAAACCACGCAATTGCGTGATGGGATTCCTCCTTTCTTAACTGAAACTTAACAACAACCCTCCAATTTTCAAAACCAAGTTTAAACATTTCACATTATTAATGGACCTGAAGAAAGAAAAATAACATCTTGCCAAAAAAAAAATTACCAACCCTCCTCCATCCCTAATTCTCTTCAATGTCTTTCTTACCTTTTCTACCTCGAAATATCTTAATACCTTCGTAGGTATATACAGTATGTTACTGTCAATCTGCGGAATCAGTCAATGTGCAAAACCACTAACCTGCTAGTAAATCTGTAAAATTCAATGCCTAAAATGTATTTAATTTTGAAGATTCACTAGCAGTTTGGTGGGTTTTGCAGATTCCTTAGGCAATCCGCATATTGTCTGATTCCGCAGATTGACAGTAACATATACAGCATATTATGATATTATACATAAATATTTTTTTTTGTTAAAAAAAAACTTCAAATCAATTTTAAAATTCATAAAGACGTCACAACCTTCGACACAATCACATTCTAATTAGGCCCATATAAGGTGTGAACATGGGCCATTTTTTATGTCAAGGGAAGGAACTTTACAGAAGTTAAAAAAGAAGAAGAAGAAAGGTGAAAACCTAATTGAACTGGACTTCATATTATTTAGAAAGGAAGAAAAAACTGTCCTCCCTCAACCTTATTTCTTCTTATCTCCCACTTTGGTCAATTTTTATTTTCAAGAGAAGTTAAATATATAAACAGTACTTAATAATATTAAAAAAAATCTGTATATTAATTTTGGCTTAAGAAAATATTCGTTTTTTTTTTTAGCTTGCAGGGTCACTTCTAGGATGCCTCGAAAAAAACTAGAAAATCATGTGGAAGGGGGGAGGAAGTTTTGAATTATTTTGCATTTAAACAATACACAAGAAAAATTTAGAGGCAAACAACTTTTTAAAGTTTAATTTTCAAGACAAGACAACATTCTATTCATTCTATTAAGAAAGAAAAAATGTATTTTCCACTCTTATGCCAATATTTGTGTTGTCAAAAAGTATTAACAACCAATCGTCAGTGTACACAAAAACACACTTGTACCTGATTTCCTTTGTTATATTGAAGTTTTTTTTACTAACTTTGAGTATGTTTGTAACACATGACAAGATTTAAGAGTTTACACATGAAAATCACCTGAGAACCTGAGTAAAAAAAAATAAGTCATATTCAAGTTAAAACTTCAGTTGTCACTCAAATGTCCCCAATTACATCTACAAACAATTTCGACCAGTTGTTTCTTTCGTTTTTTTTTTTTTACTAATTACCGTTTAAACGTTTCAACATTCTATTAAAATCATTGTTTATTAATTTTGTGAAATTAGCAAAATAGACTTTTGAAGTCACAGGTGATTTTGGACACAAAAACATCTAATGACCTAAAAGAATATTTTGGAAACAAAATTCTCACCAACAAATTTTGTTGTCACATTTCAAACAATGATTTGTAAATAATAATGGACATAATTAATTTGCTTTGAAATCAACATTTATGAAGATAAATATCAGAACAAAGTTTGTTAAAAACTAGAATAACAAGTGAAATTATCCTAAAAGTAATTTTTTCATAATAATATCTTTCAAAATAAACTTTTTTAAACAGTTTGAAAACTATTTTAACTATTTTGCATATCATTTTAAAGATATTTTTTATTAAAATACTCGTAGCTTAATTTGTCTATTATTCTAGTTTTTAACAAACTTAATCTTTTGCCTCATTAATTCCAAAAATTTTCCAAAAATTACTGTTGAATTCTCAGAAACAATAATTTAAGCCAGAATTATGAACACGGATACCACGAAATATATTTTCGATGCTGTCCAACAGTATACAGCTTTCCCATATACTTTTTTTTTTAATTTCTTTTAGAGGAAACGAATAACTCGAATAATATCTGTTAACACGAAAACATTCCAGTTCCTCTCATTACACGGTTTCTCCATTGCAATTGAATTTTAAAGTGTTTATTTTTTCTTCAATTTTAATTACAGTATATAAAAATAAGCAGGTGTTCTAATCACCATTACTAAAAAGAGAAATTAATAATTACTAATTATAGCTTGTACAAAAATTAATTGTTATGATGTTCCAGCAAGTAGTGTATAGAAAAATCGCACTGTAATAATAGGTATTAATAATTGCAGTCTAATAGGTATATATACTTAACAGACAACAATTATATCTGTCTTGTGTGTCACAAAACAGCTGTTATTATTTCAAACAAACCAGCTGTGTGACACTTTTTTTTTTGCATAAGTGTACACATAATAGCCAATTACTGTGTCTTTTTTTGACTAAAATTCTAATGATTGCAAAATTTAACAGCAAAAACAAATTGAACCAAAAAAAAAAAACGACATCCTCTCAACAAAGTCTCTAAACATTATTTGAACGGCACAGCACAGCACCCTTTGCTATTTTTGTCGAGAAAAAAAAATTTACTAATAATAATAGGACCCACAATGTCTGGAAATTCTCTTTAGAAAAAAAGTGTGTAACTACTGAATTACATAGAAGAGGATATTTCAAGTAAAAAAAAATATCTTTCTGAAAAAAGATTTCAGCGAAAAAACCCTAAGAAAATAATAAGAAAAAAATCTCTCAATTTCTATGTTGTGGACGTGACTAAAAAATTTAAAAAAAAATCCCCCCTAAAAAAACAACAACAACAAATATATAATTTGTTTCAAATAAAATAATATACACATGTTAAAAGATAACAAGACAGAAGGGCTAATTAACATTTCTTGTTTGTACACATTTATGTGTGTATAAAAAGTGATTTTTAATTATTACATCAATCACTTTATTGTATATACACAAGAATAATTTGAGCAAATCCCCTGCTGAGTACATCCTTATGTATTTATTCACTTTTGTCATATAATAATAATAATAAAAAGGAAGAAAAACAACAAACTGAAATTCTCCAATAACTTATTTCTGTAAAAGCAATGATTTTTCATTTAAAATATTACAACATAAAACACAAGTTAAAAAAATAACAATTCGAATGGTGTGATTCGTGTTTGGCATTTCAATTTCATAGAACTTCTCTCTCATACAAAAAAAAATAAGCTGAGAAGAATTTCAATTCTGTATTGAAACACATTAACCTAAACCTTAAAACATCAGGGGCCTCAACTCAACTAACTAAAGGCAATTTGTTGTTGAGGCTGACTGTGCAAATGATCAAAGATACTAGAAAGAGCAAGTTCAGCACGAAATCTACTTAATATGTTTTATGATTATCAATTTTTCTAATCTTTTCTGTTTTGTATGACTTTATTAAGCAATTTTATAAGTCTTGATCTCAAATTGTCTGAAAGTCTGTGACTGATATGTGTTGCTGTGCCTTTCTCGGTTTGTGACAGGGGCTTATTGATTTAAAGAAAAATCACAGTGATTTAAATCATTTTTACTAATGCATTTATTCATTTTTTTCAATTTGCGAATCTTCAAAATTTTCTAAACTTTCTATTTCAAGTAAAATAAATTATGTGGATGTATAAAACTTAAATTTCTTTAATTTGTTTTTCAACTCAGCAATATACGAGTTAACTGACTCACAGATTTCTACACCCAAATAAGATAAGGAAGCAACAGATCCATGAACAATAAATAATTTATCAGCCTGTTTTTCAACATAAGAGTATTGACTGCTGCCCCTTTGGTTTAGTTGAATAGACAGAGTAACTCACTGAACTGTTAAGGCTCAGTCTCATATGTTCATTACTGATACTTTACAGCTACTGATGCCTTCTGGTTACTGATTACTTCTCTACTGAAATGACCAACAAGCGCTAACTACAATGGATGCTTTACTTTTTCTATTAAAAGGTTATATTGCAGCAAAGTAGCTGTAAAGTAGCAGTAATGAAAATATGAGAATGAGCCTTTAGTCGTAAAATCGTAACCAAAGCCTTATTTAGATATTTTATTAGTAACATCCTTAACTCATCTGGTAGAAAGAGAAGCAATCCTGAGCCAATTCCATTCTGACTCAGACTTGTCCTGTGTTAACAGATTGCTAACTGCTGCTTGTTGCAACATATACCTCGGCAATACTTTTTAAATGATAATCTTTTGATTCATTTTTCTTTCTATTCAAGTTTGCAATATCAAACACTACACATAATAACTAAAGGTAAAATAGAAAAACGTTTTGTAGTCTGGCTGGCGACAAAAGCCGACAAAACACATTGAAATTTCTGACGTCAAACATGACTTTTCATTAAAATTGACAATGAACTTGTTATTCAGAAAACGGACCTAAAAATTTTTTTTTTTGAAATTGTATGCACATTGCATAGATTTCAATGATAGGTAATTAATATCAGGAACATGAAAGATGCAAATAGTTCAAGGCTTTTTCCCTTTCATTCTCTATCATTTTCCATGAAAATGATTTTTGTTTTGTTCTTTTCTATGTTTTTTGGTCAAAAGTTTAATTAATGTGTCAAAAATGTCACGATTATCTATTAGAAAAAAAAATTGAAATTTCCTTGTTTCATGTTGTTTTCAAAAACAGATTCAATGAAATTATAATAAATTTTATAATTTGAATCTGCATAATCATCATCACATAACCCTGAAATGTCTTTTTCTACAAGGAAATGATAAGTTGGTCATTTAGGTCTCACTCAGTAGATGCAAGTCGACCATTTTGTTTTGTTTTTTTTAGAATTCCATCATCTTTTTTAGACCCTTTTGTTTAAAAATGATGAAGATGATGTTTGATGAGATAAACTTTCATACATCTGTCTTTTGTTTGTGTCTTCAAGAAGCTAAAAATCTAGCAAAGAGAGATTTACTTACTATCTTGGTAGGAAGCGGAAGACATTACAATATTGTTTGCTTTTTTCATCCATAATTTCATGTTTAAAAATAGGTAAAACTTTAAGCAGCAATAAAAGTTATCTAACTGAGAAGTTAAACCCCTCAATTCTTTGGAGAAAAAAATAAAATAAAGGCTGGTTAACTGGGCCAACAAGAACCTCTCTAACTTCAAAATAAGCAAAATGTTGTCAGATGTTAAAAGTTACACGAGGGAAAATTCCATTTTAATGAGAAGTTGGACGTAAATTTGGTAATTTCTTTCCAACGATAATTTAATTGAATTTAACTCAGTGCATCTGTAAATGCTTGCTTGCAACATTGCAACATGAGTAGTTGCAAGTTGCTTCATTGCAACATGCCTACCAAATAACCCCATAACATTTAGTTGCCATGTTATAACTGTCACAGTCAACTTCCTGCATAAATATTAAGTCGAAAACTTTTATGGAAATAAAAGGCTGATCCACTACAAAGTCAACATCTTTTCAGGACTTTTTTTAAGAGAAAATAAAGCAAAGTTTTAAGCAAGACTAGATGTTTCCCATAATTATTAAAGAGATTTCGAACTAATGAATCTGCCATTGCAAACCTTTGACCTTAATAATTATGTAACGAACAGGTAACAAAAAAGCCTTGTTAGTCTCAGGTGTCCAAGGGCCACACTAGAAGACACAAGGTTTTCAGAATTTCAGAAATGGAAATGGATCATCCCTGAAAATCAGGACCACACAACAGTCAAGAACCCTTTATTATTTATTTCTTTAAAAGAAAATTAAGCCTCTCTCTCTCTCACTCTCTCTGAATGTCTAATGTCACAGGTATAATTTAACCTTTCTGAACTTTTAGCTTCAGAAGAATTGTTTCTCGAATAATTATAATATGAACCTTTGCGAACTGTCACGTTCGAATAATAAAATAAATATTTTATATTAAAAAAACCCTTACAAGAGCAAAGTTGGAAGTATTTTTCTCTCTAGTTAAATAAGACACTGTTTCAAACACTTGTTTTAATTTCAAAATTATTATCATGATAAGAATAAAACATCATTTTTTTCTTCTCTCCAAACAAAATATATATATATAAATATTTTTTTAAACATTCTGTTTTACAAAAAAAATACTAGAAGTACTTTTCTGCATGGAAGCAACAAAAAAAACGCAAGGCAGAAGAAGAATATAATTTGGGCACGTCTTAATAGTCAAGTACGCCATTTGTCTTGTGAGTCTTTAGCCCATTATTTAGCGTACAAAAAAAATTCACAGAAATCCCCAAAAAAAAAACAATGTTCTACTTGGCTGAAATGCAAAAGAAATTCTTGTCAAGGTTTTAAGATACCTAAATAAGCTTTTTTATGGTACACTCCTAATAAATTAAAGTGTTATAAATTATAAGGAGTAAACATAGTCCAGAAGGCATACCCAGAGGGCATGTGACAGAAGGACCATTCAGTCCAACAACAGCATAGAAATGCATTGTCAAAATAAACATTTATTCCCTCTGATACCATTCCCCCCAATTGAATATAGTAAGTTCAATTGCAACATCATTCCCCAAATCATTACAACTTTCCAAATGCACAGCATCCTCTGGAAGCAAATTCCATTGTTAAATGACCCTAGGTACAAATGACTAGAAGCAACAAGTGAACATTCAAAACTTATTAGAAACTGGAATGGTGTGGACACATTGTGCTCGTGGTGTCATATCTATCAGGGATACCCTATATTTATTTCATCAATTCGTTCTATTTGCCGAGATCCGATAACTATATCGATCTTTCTCTCCACGTGCTTGGGTTTGCTATTGTTTCGGTGGATGTAGAGAAGTCATCTGAGACATCACGATTGATAGGCGTATTTACCATTCATGTGTCTGCTATAACATTCCATGGTAAAACACATGCATAAAATATGGTAAATTCAGGTACCAGTTGTTCTTATTCAAGTGATCGCCACTGTGTCAACATCATAATCGTATGGCCCCTCATCATACAGTAAGTTCATCCGTCGTTTAAACTACTCAGTTACAGTAGAATGTAGTAGATGAACAGGCACTGCATGTACACTTGAAGATTTCGTCTATTATTAGGTCCAAACACCAAATGGGTTGCTCCCAAAAAACTGCTACTATTGCAAAGTGCACAAAAGCTTCTTTGAGGTGTTGGTCATGTAGAGCATCTTATTTTCCCAACCAGTTTCCAGCCAATTGTAACCATTACTCATGACGAACCTGACCAACTCGCATCTTGCCACTACTCTTATTTGCAATTCCAGAGTCCTAAATACAGGATATGATCTAATGTTTCACTACCACCTCCTCTGCAGGCACATTCCAAATCATGTGCGATTTCAAATCGCCAGCAGTTTGTGTTTGGAAAGGCCCATGTCCAGTAAGAAGATGCCACAGTCTGCCCACCAGTATAGACATGCCTGATGGGGGAACCTCTGATTAGAAGCTGTACAGCTGTTGTCTCTGGCCCGCTGTGTTAAACATGTTCTTCCATGCCATTTGCATTGCAAATCACTGTTGTTGTCGAAGATATTGCCATTGGAATGGGGTAATTCTTGAGTGTTACAATGGTATTTTTTTTTTCAGTTATTTCGGGTAATAAGTTAATAACGTCTTGTCAAAACGTCTAACGTTCGCTCATCTGACCGTACTGTAATAAAACCTTTGCGATGAGCAACAAAGTGTTGGCCTGAATATTTTTTTTCTCCCTCCAGCCCACCACGTACCAAAATGTTTCACTACTTTGCAAAAAAAAAAAAAAAGATAGCAAAAAAAAATATCTAAAAATTCCTCCTCCTCCATCATAATAATAATAAAGATAAAACCTTTTTTCTCATTTTTAACCTAACCTGGCTGTTGGCCAGCAAACAAAAAAGTCCCCCCAAAAAATACACCCCTAAACATCATCACACATACTGTATTGAATAGACAGAAAGATAGAGATAAGTTTTTTTGTTGTTAACAAGTTAAAGCTTTTTTTTATTCTACTTTTCTCCTCAATGGTGTCTATCACTCTCTACCCCTGCAAAATTCTCATTGTTCGGACACAAAATTGAAATGTTACAATGACATCAAACACAGATGGATGGATGGATGGATGAGAGCAACAACAACAACAAAAAAATAAAAGGAAGAGGAGCACAGGTGCACTTCTTCTACTTACTGTAGTATTTCATACTTAGTTGTGTGTTGCTGTTGTTGCTTATGATGATGATGATGCTACAAAAACTCATACAAAAAAAAAAGCAGTGAAAATTCTATTTTAATATGTTGTCCTCCAGACAATTAAACGACCTCAACAACAACATACAAAAAACACGTCAAAGACCTAAAAAAAAAAAATTAAAAGTCTGCGTTCAAGTGCCAATTGTGTCTTCTTCAATGGGGGTACACCAAATACAGGATGAGTGTAAAACAATTCAAAACTAGAATATCCATTTTACATTTGGATTTTTTAAATGGATGGAAAAAACTATACTGTTTTTTTTTAAAGTTTGGGTGGAATTTAATATATTGGCACTCAAGATGAACATTGTGTAAGCTTTGTTTCATTTTCATTTTCAACCAATGCATTAATTTACTTGCGAAATGAAATTAAAATGTTTAAGGCTGAAACTCTGAAAAGTTTCAACTAAAAGTTTGTTAAGAACTTAAGAGGGAGGCTACACATCACTAAATTACTTTGAAAAATCTCCGCAAAGAGGCTTAGCGTCGTTTTCCTATTGAGCCTATAGACCCCATGTTAAAGAAAAAATGTTCATTTTTAAAATATACAAAAGACGCGGCAGAAATATGTTTATTTTTCATATTTAAAGTTGTCCAATATTAAGTTTTCAAAGTGCAATGTGTGCACTTTAAATATATGCTGATCGAGTGATAGAATGACAAAAAATTGGTAAGTGCGGTTATATTTTTAAAAACTTATTTCAAAATCGCGAATTTCTAACTCTCTATGTTAAACTCCATTGAGTACGTGCTCGTAAGCAAAAAAAATCCATTAAAATGCTCGTAAAAATACGTAAAAATAATTTTAAAAAACCATAAAAAAAATCAACACGTGCGCCAATGTGGTGGCTTCATGGTGGTTTTTTAAAATTATTTTAGGTATTTTTACAGAGCATTTTAATGAATGTTTTTTGCGTACGAGCGCGTACTCAATGGAGTTTAACATAAGAGTTAAAAATTCGCGATTTTGAAATATTTTTTTAAAAATAGAACCGCACTTACCAATATTTTGTCATTCTATCACTCGATCAGCATATATTTAAGGGACACATTGCACTTTGAAAACTTAATATTGGACAACTTTAAATATGAAAAATAAACATATTGCCGCCGCGACTCTTGTGTATTTTAAAAATTAACGTTTTTTCTACCCTTCTAGTTTCTAAAATACTTTCAAGTTTCGCTTTAAATTTGCTCTTAGAAAAGAATAATCAAAATTTGAAGTCCGTTTACAGGTTAAAACCACCTGTCTAAAAGTAAACTCCATCAACACAATACCATAAATCACAAATACCTTAATTATTGTTTGCAATTTGCGTCCCAAAACCAAGCAACCAATTTCATATTGTACAAAATGCTTTTTAATTAAAGTAATTAAATTTCTATCAATTTAAAAAAAAACACTATATAATTATAGCAGCACTGAAAATTATAATTAATATAAAAATGAAACAATTAAGAGAGGAAATAATTGGAATCAAAATGGGAATTTTCAAGAGGGAATCGAGAAGTTGGCACTTACCAGTTTGCCATTGCACACATTCAGGACAACTCTGGAACTTAGTTCGTCAATCAAATTTCCCGCGTAGAAACAACGACGTTGCCATGGCGACACATCCTCCAACCACGTGTCGTTTCTAGCCGCGTAACGCACCACCAGATTCGGCGCCATGAAAGTGTTGTCGGGCGTCACTCGTGCGTGAAAGCGGCGTCCGAACGCTTCGAACACGTACTCACGTTCGTTATAATCATCATCATTTTCGATTTCATTGAGATGAGGATGGTGAAGATGGTGATGATGATGATGATGATGATGATTCCGTGTGACGTCTTCGACGTGCCTTCGACGTCGGCGATCACTCGCCGATGACGTCCGACTCAATTCAATCGGATTAACGAATTCGAAATTCTCATTTATGACACGACCTTCAAAATAAAAGAAATATTTCAAGAAAAATAAAACTAATTAAAACCATTTTTTTCTATCTCTCTATGATTTTTTTTTTTGCATCTTATTTTTTATTATGAAATGAAATTCTAATCAACAATTTAAATCAACCGTTAATTTAATTGGAGATTAATTTACAAATGCCGAAACAACAACAACAACGAGATAAATTAAAAGTTTGAAATTTCAATTAGGTTGACTTCACACAGACCACTATGTGGCGCAACATAAAGTGGCTCGTGTGAACAGGGAACACACCGTTCCTTGTTCACACGAGCCACCGCCAGCGTTTTTTTTTTTTGCACTACAGTGGCGATGAGTGGTTGAGTCCTGTCACAAGTGGCAACCACAGCTTTCTATGTCAATGATGATTAAAGTCATACCATTGGCCCTCAGGAAATTGTTTTTAATGATGGTCCGCGTGTTGAAGCTTACTTTGTGGCAGCACAAAGTTGCGCCACAAAGTGGTCCATGTGAAGACGGTTGTCTTTTTTTTCTTTTGAATTGATTATCCTGTCTTTCAGGTGCAAAATTAAGAGAAATAGTGTGTTTTCAAAACTAGAAAGGTAACTCAAATCACTTAAGGGTATTTTTATGTTGATTTATTTTTTTAAAATAAGCTTTTTAAGGTATGAGTTTCAAAATGAACCAACTCTTTAAGCAATTTTAAACTTTTAAAAATTTTATTTGGAAAAATATCATCGTGAAAATATACACCCTTAAGTGATTGAGCTACACTTCTAGTTTCCAAAACAATTTCTAGTCTTCTCTGAATTTTGCTTTCTTGAAAGACTCAAGAGTTCGAAAATCAGCTGTTCATGAACCAACCATCTTCATAAATCGCAGACATTTTCTACAGTAATTCAATTTATTTGAATATTCCAACAATTAAAAATTTAATTAATTTTTACTAATAAAATGTGATGAATTTCTACGAACACATTTTCTGAGTTTTTCTTTTCGTTTTTTTAATTCGACAAGGTCACAAATTAAAACAGTTATCTCCGTTTACTTGTCGACATCTTTGTAAATAAATAACACTAAAGAAACAAAACGAGAAATTTGTTTATGGTAATAAATCAAGACCTCGAGTGACCTTTGAACTCTCTTTTCCAACACCCCTCCCCCTAACTCCCACTTGACGCGTCAATATGTAGGACGATCGATTGCAATAGAAAAACACACAAGTGGTAATACGATACAGTATAATAGTGGCCAGCATCACACCGACCACAAAGTGGTTCACGCGGTTTGATTCATACAAACCACCATGGAAAGCAATAGCCGTCTGCTATAAACTGTATGACATTCATTATCATTGATAAACGGGCGTTGTGGCAAGAGGACTCATCGCCACTGTGGCAAGTGGACTCATTGCCACTGTGGCAGGAGGACTCATTGCCACTGTGGCAGGAGGACTCATTGCCACTGTGGCAGGAGGACTCATTGCCACTGTGGCAGGAGGACTCATTGCCACTGTGGCAGGAGGACTCATTGCCACTGTGGCAGGAGGACTCAACGCCACTGTGGCAGGAGGACTCAACGCCACTGTGGCAGGAGGACTCAACGCCACTGTGGCAGGAGGACTCAACGCCACTGTGGCAGGAGGACTCAACGCCACTGTGGCAGGTGGACTCATTGCCACTGTGGCAGGTGGACTCATCGCCACTGTGGCAAGTGGACTCATCGCCACTGTGGCAGGAGGACTCATCGCCACTGTGGCAGGACTAAAAAAAATCGGTGGCGGTTGTTCCAGCGAACACCCTTTATGTAATCAATGAATAATTCTGCCTAAAAAAGGACCACTTTATGTGGCGCCACAATGTGGTCCCTGTGAAGCCAGCCTAATTTGTGTTTTTGCAAATGGCATCGATTCCGAGCCATCGTGACGTCACTTGTAAAAACACAAATCCGCGTCTGACACTTGACCTCAAAAGGTTCAACGATAATAAACCGCATAATTTGAATATAATTTGACTATTAATAATAATAATAGGCTCTTAATAAGGAAGCGAAAAAGACGTTCGGCCCAGATGATAAAAATATAAATTTGATGAATCAGAATTTTTTAATAATTTTTTTTCTGCAAACTTAAAACAACATTAAATTAAATTTAAAAAATAAATTGCTGTTTGTCAGTTTAACTTTGCCTAACAATTGCGTCGACATTGGCCAAATGAAATTAAGTTCACGGGCAGAAAGAAAAAAAAAAAGAGATTAATGGATGAACTGACACTGAGAATAGTGACGTCATCTTATAAAATAAGATATTAAGAGATTATCTCGTTTCGACACATGTAAAAAATTAAGAGCCGGCTTTTTTTTTTTAATACACACGTCAACGTGAAAAAACCCCTCTGTAATCATAATGTCAACTGTTCACGTTTTTAAACTCATCATAGAATACGGTGCCTTGATTAATTTGTGACGTCACGTCCACATTCAATGTATTTTAAGAATACTTTGGATTCAAGAGCCGTTTAGCCTCTATATAATCCTCTTTATTTATAATAATTGCGAGCCTTTTACAACTACAATTACAAAAAGTACTCTGCTAGTAGCCAAATAGCCCTATGGCAGAGGGACATAAAAGTCCACATGCAGCATTAAAGCATTGTCAAGCTCATATATAAAAAAAAAAAAAATTAATAAGACAATTGTCAATCCCACAAAACAAAATTATCCCCATTTAGTGGCTTCCCCTCAGCTGAAGAGCGCAACCTAAATAACAGCTCCACAGCTTTAGCTTGGAGGCTAGCAGCATCTAATCGAAAGAATAAGCCTATTATTTAGATAGATTGACTGATGTGTTTAAAAATAGCTACAGCGTAAACATTGACACGTTCCCATCTTACATCTAGATGGACGTCAGTTACGGCCAAAAAGTTTGCAATAAAATGCACAAAATGCATAATTTTGCATAATTTGCATAAATTTGCATAATTTCAATTATTTCTTGGAAGAAGAAAAAAATTCTACAAACTTTGTTCTATTTTGTATATATTTTTTTGTTATTACTATTGATATTTATTTCTTTGCAAAATGCATTATCTATTTGCATAAAATGCAAATAAAATTGCATATTTTACGTTTTTTTAAAACTCATTTTTTATTTGCTTAAAACGGACAATTTGTAAATTGTGAATTTTTATTTGCATAAAACTTTTGGCTTTAGAAATCACCAGTTGTTCAACAGCTTCATACAGAGCCCTGTAAAGGACAGGCGAGATTTTTTTTTTTGAAATCTCGAAATTTCGACTTTAATCTCGACATTTCGCCTTTAATCTCGAAATTTCGACTTTAATCTCAAAATTTCGACTTTAATCTCGAAATTTCGACTTTAATCTCGAAATTTCGACTTTAATCTCGAAATTTCGACTTTGATCTCGACATTTCGCCTTTGATCTCGACATTTCGCATTTAATCTCGACATTTCGACTTTAATCTCGAAATTTCGACTTTAATCTCGAAATTTCGACTTTTTCCAGAATCTCGAAATTTCGACTTTAATCTCGAAATTTCGACTTTAATCTCGAAATTTCGACTTTAATCTCGACATTTCGACTTTAATCTCGACATTTCGACTTTAATCTCGACATTTCGAATTAATCTCGACATTTCGACTTTAATCTCGACATTTCGACTTTTTCCAAAATCTCGAAATTTCGACTTTTAATCTCTTATTCGGTCATGTTAATTATGCCATGTTGGGCGCACCATACTCTAATAATTAAATTATTGCTGCTAAAAGAGGGCGCTTGCAATAATTTAATTATTAGAGTATGGTGCGCACAACATGGCCTAATTAACATGGCCGAATAAGAGATTAAAAGTCGAAATGTCGAGATTAAAGTCGAAATGTCGAGATTAAAGTCGAAATGTCGAGATTAAAGTCGAAATGTCGAGATTCTGGAAAAAGTGGAAATGTCGAGATTTTAAAAAAAAATTTCGCATGTCCTTTGCAGGGCTCCGTAGCTTCAGCTTAAATATTTTTTTTAAAAAAAGAACCCGCAGCTCAGAAATTTTTTTTAGTGACGTTATCTGTCGACGTATTCTTTAGGCACGCGCTCGCATCTTTGCGTTGCTAGGCAACCGATAAGATACGAGCAGCACGTGCGAGGACACATGCGCTTGTCTGTGGTAGTCAGTTCACAGCTGATTTTCGAACTCTGGGCGTTTCAGGAGCTGCAAACACAGTAATACCTGGTACTCACACATGAGCTAAATGAATTCAAATTAAATGTGTTTAGGTAAATTATACGGAATCCAGTTAAGGACATGAACCACAAATAAAAACTGACTTTTATTAATATTTTAAATTGAAATACTAAATCAATATAAATTATATTTAAGTATTAACTCAATATTTTCAGATTATTAACTGAATAAATTGAATTCGATATATTTGTTTGTTTGACCTTCACAGAGCTCTGTAGCATTTAAATGTGTATGTGTGTCGAAGGTATTACACCAAAGAAGAAATTAAAAGTGTTTTAGAAACTAGAACGGTAGCCGCATATCACTTAATAGGAATTTCATGTTGATATCTTTCAAAATGAACTTATGTGAGTTCGAAACATATATCAACATGAAAATTACCGTTAAGTATAATTAGAGCTACCCTTCTAGTTTCTAAAACACACACAATATTAATCATTTTGTTCCTGAAAGACAAATAATAAGTTAATAACCAGTATTCAAAGCGCGTTTCCACTTTTTTTTAAAAGTGTAAACCACCTTTAAACCCCCCCCCCCCAAGTTCCTGGCATTATTATTTTTTAAATGTTAATTTATTCAAAATATATTTTATTAATAATATTAGTAAATAAATGTATAAATAAGAAATAAAATTGAAACTTGACACGTACTCTGAGTTGTCTCCAACAAATATCGACTATTATAATTCGATTTTATATGAAATTCTGTAGATGAAATTGCGCCAACCGAATAATAATAAAAACTCATGAATACAAGAAAACAATAGAAGAAGAGTAGAAGAAGAATAGAGTTCCTCTTTTTGATCCGAACCGAATTCATCTTCATTATTATTACGTTGCTCTTGTTGTTCCATTAACTTGTTAGAATATTAATAATTAATAATAAAACAAGACATAAAAAAATTCTACTAAAATGATCCCATTTTCAAGTCAAATAATTAATCATCATTATCATTTAAAAACATTAGTCAAAAAGATAATTAAAGATTAAAACAAAAACTTTCACCAAACTTTTTTTTTGTTTCTTGTCACATTTCTTCTAAAACTTTTTTTAAAATTTTTCCAAACTTTCTAAAACTTTTCAAAACTTTTCTAGAACTTTTCTAAAACTTTCTAAAACTTTTCTAAACTTTTCAAAACTTTTCTAAAACTTTTCTAAAACTTTTCTAAAACTTTTTCAAAAACTTTTTCTCAAAAAAAAACTTTTCAAACGCGCTTTTTAAATTCAATGCAGACAATGAATAAAGTTGGCGGGAGAACGGCTTAAAGTAGCATTAAGAGCTTTTTTTTTCACTTTCATTTACACACACGCACATGCAACTTAACTGTACTGTATATGAAAACGCGAGTGAGGCCAATGGTCTTCCCCGTTTTAATATATCCGCCGAACGGGATTTAAGTTCCACCAATCGCAAACACCTCCACGCCACACTCATTCTCTCTGTCCGCTCTCACTCCCAATTCAAATATATATTTAATAAAAACCTCTCTCCAGAGGAGTCCAGACTCTCTCTCTCTCTCTCCATACTCTTCCTTATATAATTAGAATTCTACTCTCAAAGACAAATTAGACAAGAGATTTACCGAAAAAAAGATCCAAAATGTAGCAAAAAAAGGCTCATTTTATCAGGTGCATTCAGTTACACGACCTTTCTAAATCAGCTTCACTAGGTTTTGATGTATTTAGAGATCGATCATTCATTCTCAAAAAGACTTTGTCAAGGCTTTTTTTTAATATTTAAAAAACGGCCTAATTTTAATATAAATAATGACTAATTCATTGGGAATTTTGTGAAGTTGCTTCAAAAGAGCCAAGTAACTGAACATACCTACAGATAGAATGAGGGGAGGGGGAGCGCAAAGGTCGTCTGCTTTTTGCGCTAAAAAAGAGCACAAAGCAAAAGAAGGCTGAATGTTCAAGCTTTGGTTATAAACTTATAATAGTAGTTAACAGTTATTTTGGGCTTAGTTCACATAAACTTTTCAGGAGCAACAAAAGTTTGCTGGTTAACCAATATAGGCCTAACTAGTGAGGTGATCAACTGATCATGTTAATTGACATTGAATCAGTTCAATTCAATTGATCACCTACTAGTTAAATTGGTTACTAGCAAACCTAAAGTTATTTTCATGACGATATCTTGAAAAATATTAATGCAATTTGAAAATAATCCAAATTTTGAATTTTTTCATGTTTTTATTTAACAGATATTTACAAATTGCCATAAAAGTTTATTTTGAAAAAAAAATTGTCATTTTGAAAAGTTGTCATTTTAATAATTATCATCACCTAGTACACCTAACATTTAACATAAGTGAATTGTGATAATAAATTTTGCAGTTAACTTTTTTTTCAAAAAATTGCATACTATATTAATTTTAGCAATTTTTAAATAGAAACAATTAAAAGTTGTTAAACAATTGAAATAAAATGGATATGGAGTCCTTACTTATTAAAATAAAATTTCATTTATTTGAGATTGTTAAGAAATTAATTTGTAGAATTAATTAACTTTAAAATTACGTAAAAGTTAAAAAAATTATTTAAACTCTTAAATTTTACTGTTCAATACGTCCTTAGTTATATAGGGACGTGACGTCACACATCAACTGTTTAATTGATCGATGAGATTAAAAATATAATTGCAAATATAATAACATTTAAGCAGATTTTAACAAAATTACATAAAAAAGCAAATAAAGACATAAATCTTTTTTTGTTTAAAGTTTGTCTAGAGTATATAAATTTATAATTTAATTATTAATAAATATAAGAAAAGATATCAAGAAAATGTTCCTAGCAGACGATTAAAGTCTCTCTCTCTCTCTCCATTATGTGGTTATCGAGCTACGGCGACTACAGCGCCATCTATGAACCGGACTATAAAACTTTAGTACAATTTGTTTCTTTACAAGAAGTGGAATTTCAATAAAAACATAATGTAATAAACTAAATATGAAACATAACCCTATGAAATAAACATTTTTTTACTTTAAATATCGTCTCCCACGTAATGACATTTTCAATCGATGAGTCATTGAAGAATCATATAAAGAAACAGATTTTTGATCCAGTTATACCCAATATATAAGGTATGAAAAAAAATGACAATGCAAAAATCTGTTTCTTATTTTCTAATATCAAGCTGTGATGGAAACAATTGGTTTAGAAAAAAGCAAAATGATGCCAATGTCATATACATTTTATTCATAACAATTTTTTTTTTACAATTTAATAATTTAAATATATTTAAATATTAAAAATGCTAACGGCTCAACACATAAGAATGTGAAGCAATATTAAATTTGTTTTTTTTATCAAATGACTTTCAGTTTTTTTGTTGTCTTATTCAAAGAGAAAATATTTAAGACCATAACATTAAGAAGAACAGAAAAATTAGTTTGAAATTACACTAAAATATATTTTTAAAAAAATCATTCGTGACATTAATTATAGTTGAAAATAAAACTTATATTACTTGCTACTATGACATTACTGATATTATATATAATTATAGAATTAATTACCTTTACTGCTTTCAATGATAATGGAAATGTGCATAATAAAATTGTTGAATAAAATTTTTTTTCATGATATTCACATTAAAACGTTTGAGAGAAAAAACTCTGGGGTTAATTTCTAGTATGCCTGCAATTCTGCTTTATTTTCTCTCAAAATAAACGACAGGTTAGAGGCTATAGATAGCGTTCTCTAATTACACGGGGTCATATTCTTAATAGTTTTTAAGTCAAAGATAATGCTAAACTTATTAACTTTTACATGAAACTTCCTATTAAAAGTTCATGAGTTTAGCGTTACCTTTGACTTAGCAATCATTAAGAATTTGACCCTTACATTGTTAACTTGAGAATTCTAGACCCTAACCAGTCTTTTATTTTGATAGAGAAAGGGGCATGATTTTGCATTTACTATTATTTAATACTCTTTACACACAATGTGCAGAATCACTAAAACATTATTAATGAATTCCCAAAATTATCAATATTTTAAAAAAAATACAATAAGAAACGAAACAAAACCTTGTTAGCTACATTTAAATGTAAAAAAAAAATACTCAAATTAAACTAGAAATGAAAGAACAATCAGAAAACATGTTCTGGACTCAAAAAGTTATGATTTTCAGTGGGACACAATTTAGTGAATGGAGTAAATTACCATTTAAAAAAAAAGGAAAATAATCAAATCCATTTCGTGGTTCTGCACATTGTTATACACTTAATTAGAGAGTAATTTAACGTATGTATGTACATAATTATGTAATTATTATGTTCATTCATGTATTGGCCTTATTTGTCAACTTGAGATTACTGATTGGATTATTTAAATGGATATTTTTCTGCATTCATAAACGAAGATAGGACAGGACGACCATGAAGAAGAAGAAAAAACAAAAACTCAAATGTTGTGGATCATTTAAATAAATTAATCAGTAATCTTGAGTTGACAAGCACTCATTATATATTATACAGTATGTAACTGTAAATGTGATAAATTCGTTAAATATGAATAATTACCGGTTATTATGCATATTTACCAAGAAATTTAAGTAAAAGTGATAAATTCATTATATTATACCAAGAACTTTGGGTAATAATGAAAACGTTCCAAGGTTGGGTTCGGTTAGGTTAGGTTAGGTTAGGTTAGGTTAGTTACGAAAATGAAATGATTTGTTACTTTTACCAGGTTGTCTTGGGAAGTATTCATAATTATCGAGAATATATGAACAAAATTTATCACTTTTAACCTAAAGTTCTTGGTAAATATGCATAATAACCAGTAATTATTCATAATTACCGAATTTATGACATTTTCAGCAACATATGTACAAAACTTGCCAACTCAAGAACAATTTAGTTTCAAACGTATTATGTTTGGAAATAAATTGTATTTACTGTTTTGCTTTTTATGAAGAAAAATTGTCATATTACAAACCTTATTGAAATTCTCACAAAAAAAAAAGAACGAGAGAAGTGAAATTAAATTTTCGAATATATACAGAATATAACAAATCAAATATCAAAACCTTAAGTCTAAAAAATTAAAAAAAAAATCACTTTAAATTAAACTTTCAGAATGCCATTTTAGAGCCTTAAATTAATTAAATCGAAATATATGATAAAATTTGATCATAATAAATTTTTTTTTTAAGAAAAATAAATTCCGAGAGAGAGAGAACGAAGACGATCGAATTAAATTACAATGATAATATATGACTTTTTTCATAATTTTTAAAAAAACTTGATATCTTTTTTTATATAATTATATATTGCTTATGAATAAATTCATTAAAAAGAATCTTCAAAAAAAAAAAAAAGAAAAAAAGAAAAACATAAGAGAATCTAATTGAGAACAAAAGCCCTAAAGCATAATTATACAAAAAAAAAACCTAACTTGAGATTTCAATCGAACATTCTTGATATATTTTTTTTCAGAATTCTATAAAAAAATGTACATCTCCAATTTCAAGCTGTGAAAAGAAGAAGAAAAAAAAAAACACCTAATAAATACAATGTATTTTATAAAATACTTTGGCCGTTAAGCTGAATCAACTTTTTTTTTATACAATGTTTCATTTTGTAATTTCATATAAATTAATTTTCCTCCAATTCCAGTCAAGAAGAAAAATAAAAAACTTTACAAATTTTTATGGTCACAATGATGATCCAGTAAAAGCAGTAACAACAACGGCAACATAACTTGTTTTAAATATACACAATACTTAACGTTTCCATTTGATTGGTATCTTCTTTTTTTTTTTGTTTGTTTAAATTTAACAGTTTTTTTTTACCATTTTATCGTATCGTTGTCTGAGAGATTTGTTGCTGAATTCTTTTTTTAGTCTTCCGGACTCGAATCGCCAGACAATCCCGTACTTTCACCGGTGACACGACACCGATGCAGTATTGCTTTCTCATAAGCTTTCTTAACCGCTTTACGGTCGGTCGGTTTCTTTGATTCAACCAACTTGGCTTGATCCAGATCTGGATTAACTCCAAGAGGTTCTAATTTGTTCCTTGGTAACCATTGCCTTTCGATAAAACAAAATACGTTAATTAACAAAGAAACCACCCCCCCCTTTCCAAAAAGACGTAAAAGTAATAAATTAAAATCGTACCAAGTTCGTTTGTTATCGAAAAATAATACGAGAAACACCGGTTCCTCGTAATTCCTTTGCAATGCCAAAACGTCGTCCGGAGGAACCGGAATGGGAACACCATTATGAAAGTAACCGGTTTTAGGCATCTTGGGATTAATAATCTTTCAATCGAAAACGATAAAAATTAATATATAAAACAATAACTGTAGTTTCAATTCGTATGAATCGGGAACAACATTTAGTAAACTCACTAGAGCCGGATACCAAGGATAACCTCGACATTTTGCCCAAACTAGATCGAGAGGTTCCAAAGGTATGACGGAACCATCAGGTGTGAAACTAAGGCTCTTGTTCCATACTTTGAATGAGACAAACAACAGACAATTGTCACTTCATTCTTCCTTTAAAAAAGGTTTATATTTCCAGGACTGAGAGAAAACTCGCTAAAAAAAATTTCTAGAAGCAACACGATTTTGAGACTCGTAAACATTTTTAAGCCATCAGAAAAAATCAAAATGCAGATTTTTCAGAAAGAAAAAAATTAGAATTTGAATTTTTTGGAAATAAATTCCAAATACATGAATTGATTTATTTCTAACCGATTTTAAAATTTTTTTTAGTTGAAATTCAGTTCGTTTTTGAAATACCACAAAAATGACGATTAACTGATTACATTTTATTTCTCCATTTTCTGTTTACTTCTATTCTAATTTTCTATTAATTTTTGGCTTTTTTTGCTTCCGATTTTGTGTTCGTGAATTCACTACCAGCCCTGCAAATTTCAGGTAAACATCAGCGCTATTTGAGAGCACTCCAAGCACTTTGGTAAAATGTTTTAAGCAGAATTTTAGATGTATAATACCTGCAAATGAGCTGCTTTTCAAGGGCAAAATAAAGAAAAAAGTAATTTAAAGTGTTTAGTATTTTCATTGCAGTTTCAAAATGGCCGATTTAAAAAAAAAGACGATATTTTTAAATTTTTGCTTATAACCGTTCTAGTTTCTAGAACAATTTCACGTTTTTCGATTAACAGCTTCTTGTAAACATCGGTACAGAGTTAAGAGTGCTTTTCATTGCTGCTCTCTGTTTACTTCATTTCAACAACAACAACAACAAAAAAAAAACGAAGAACAACGATTATTCAACATGACTAATAAGAAAAATGTACATTTCTTATGTGATGCCGATAAGCGCCGTTCCTCAGATCCAAATGTATCCTTGCCATGAGTTGCATCTTCGCTGCTACTATTTCTCTGACGCTTCTTCCGTGTCCGCCTATCTACGTCCGAAGGTCCCTGCAACATAGTCGATTCCTCTCGACCGCTACCACTCCCATAAGCTTGTTTTTGATCTCCTTCCTCGTCACCGTCGTCTCCTTCCTCGTCATCATCTTCGTCGTCATCGTACGAACTCTGATCGCTCGACGATCCACTACTTCGAGAACTGCTATCGGAATTGTTATCCGTGTCCGATCCAGGAAAATCTAATCGAGAAAAGAAACCCTCGATACTATAATTTCGAAACACAATTGTTTCAAAATGTTTTTACCTCCACTGCGATAAACTTTAAAGCTATCAGCGTGAGCTGCAGTTGAAGGAAGTCCTTGAAATGTTCCAAACGCCCCAGGTACAGACATAGGAGAAATAACAGGATTTAGAGTAGATATGGGAACGATCGAGGAATGCTTCGGCCTCGGGCTAGTCGGCTCGCCACTACTACTGACGCTGATCGAACGAGGTCGCTTACGTGTTCCGCCGCCGCCACTGCCGCCGGTACTTTTATCACGCTGGACATCGTGAACTGTAGCGTTGGGAACGGCAAACGTAGAAGGTCCCACGTCGGTATGACCCACGTTAGGAAGCATGGAATTGTTCGGTATCTGTGCCAAAGAAGGTACTGCAACGGGTGCAGGCGTGGGAACGGATGCTCCGATCGAAGGAGTTGGAACAGAAACGGCAGCTTCCGGCTGAACTTTACGAGGACGACCCGCACCGCGTTTGTGAGTCGTTGGAGCCGTTGAAGATGACGACTGACTTCCGGGCTTTTTTAAAGCTGCAGCTGCTTTTTTCGTAAAAAGTACGGCCGTACGTCGATTTACTCCGGAATGAGAACTTCTAGAAGATCCGAGACCGTGACTATTTCCGGCTGTTTCCTTCGCAGATATTTCTGTTGTAGATTGATTGGCTCCAACGGCAAATGTAGAAGATGATCCTTTGACATTGTGATCGTGTTCAGAAGAGGAGGACGAAGAGGAAGATGTCGACGATGAACAAGATGAAGTGGATGACGCCGGAGAAACAGCTCGAACAACGGGATGATTCTCGACAGCTTTCGAAGCAGCTGCTTGTTTTCCTGCAATCATTAAGACTGATTTTAATCGACTTCCTTATTAATTCATTACTGAATTGTTTGATTTAAATTACATATTTTTTTTTAACATTCTTTACGATAATTTCTTTGAAAAAAATCGTGATTATGTTTAGGGCTCGACCGATAGTATGATTTTGCCGATTGTTCAGAAAAAATTAATTGGCCGATACTTTCAATTTTTCAACAAAAAAGTATTATTTAATAACTTTATTAAGTACTAAAGTGCATTGCAACACAAATTGACCTTAAATTCGCATTTATCGTTAATTAAAGCAAAATATTAAAGATTAATAGAAAAATGCAAATGTGGAAAAATATGAAAATTAAACGTTCCGCTCGTAAATTTAAATAGTTAATAAAATGCTTGAAAAATCACGTCATAAAATTAAGAAAATATTTACAACTTTAGTTTCGTGGTAACTTCAAAGACGAGGCTGAAAAAAGTGTTTTTTTTTTTCAACCAAAGATAATTGTTTGCGTCTCAAAGCTACGAGAGGTCTAAAGTCAATTGGCATTCAATTAACCCAGAGTTCCAATGGATTTCAGCCAAGAAACTAGTCTCTTATTGACGAAACGCCCAATTTTTTCATCTAGCAGATTTATAATGGATTTGTGGCTTATTTCCGTTTGTAATTTCTTTATTTTTGTTATATTAATGAAAGTATCGACATAATCGGCGTTAAAAATGCCGATACCGGTGGCGATGTATCGGTCAAACCCTATTAGTTTTTACTAACATGCTTTGTCATTGTTTGCACCTTTACGTGTTACGGGCTGCAAATTCGTGACAGTTTGGTTTGCCGACTGGATGGCATCTCCTTCTGACTTTGATCGCTTCTGTGACCTATTCGAACAATGCGTTTTCGAAGCTGCCGAATTGCCCACTGATGTATTTGAAACCGAACTCAAAGTTGGTGTCGCAGCATTTGTAGAATGCCCACTAGACACAGAACCGTGTCGTTGAGATTGAGGTGCTGCAACCGCGGCTCCCTTCTGAGTACTGTCCTTTCGACCACGACCACGCGAAACTGCAGGTTGCTGCTGCGTCAACGATTGTTTAGATTGCTGTACAGTTTGCTTCGTTTGCTGTAACGATTGTTTCGGTTGTTGCGAATATTGCTTTGGTTGTGGTTGTAAAGATTGCTTCGGTTGTTGTTGCAAAGATTGCTTCGGTTGCTGCAAAGATTGTTTTGGTTGCTGTACATTTTGTTTCGGTTGTTGCAATGGTTGTTTCGGTTGTTGTTGCAATGGTTGTTTCGGTTGTTGTTGTAATGGTTGCTTCGGTTGTTGTTGTAATGGTTGCTTCGGTTGTTGTTGCAAAGTTGCTTTTGGGTGTTGTATACTTTGCTTTGGTTGCTGCAATGATTGCTGCTGCTGCTGTTGTTGTTGCTGCTGCTGATGATGATGATGGTGGTGGTGGTGGTGATGGCCACTGGGAACAGGTGCTTGATTTGTAAGTGGAGATGGAAGAGGAGGTGGAGGCGGTTGCGGATTTGTTAGAATAATCTGCGAACCGGGAGGCAATTGAGGATGTACAAAAGTTTTAGAAGAATTTGATTCCGAGTTAGAAGAACTCGAAGATTTCATCAAATGTTGTTCACGCAATTGAGCTGGAGTCAAAGTAGTCACCGGACCAGTTGGACCATGTGTCCGAACCTGTATTTGTACTTGAGGTTGGATAGCGTGTTGTAACTGTTGCAATTGCAGTTGAGTCAAGGCTCTTGCTCTCGCTTGGGCATTCATCATAAGCAACGGCATAACGGGAGAAGGAATCGTCGGACGTGTTTGTAAAACAGTCGTTCGTCCTGGTGTCGTCCCCGAAATTGAAAGTGGTGCTATAGTCACAATGGCTGGCGGCGAAGCCGCATTCAGACTTGCAACCAGTGCTGCAGATGTCGACATGACCGTCGTCGGCGTAACCGTTACAGAACACGTAGTAGACCGAATGCCTGTTAAAGAAGGCAACAAGTTAGTTAAGGTTGACGATGACGAGGAGATAACCTTTGGAAACAAAATCGTAGTTTGTTGCGGCACTGACGGAGGCTGAGAAACTAGTCTCATGACTGTAGAGTTACTTATTACGTTAACTCCACCCGTTTGCCTGCCGGTTAGCTGCTGAACCGAATCTTGCTTCGGTAAATGTTCATCTTCGGAAGATGACGACGAACTGCTGCTAGAAGACGATGACGACGATGACCTCGACTTTCCCTTAATATTGTTCGCGGTTGTAGACTGTTGTTTTTTATTAACACGCGGCCTTCTAGGTCGACTCCCACGTAAATCGGAATTGTTCGCAGTGGAATTGGGAACGACAGAACTTGGAACACCACAGATTTTTTGAGAATTTTTCTTTTCCGAAGATTTGCTGCCCTCCACATGATTATGAGATCTCTGATTTAAAGTACGTGAATGAGTACAGTTTGCAATCGCCGTTCCTCCCCGCAATTGATTATTAGATGTTAATCGCTGCTGCTGCTGTTGTTGTTGTTGATTCGGCAATTGTTTTTCAACGTAATTCGTTGTTTTTGAACTATATTGCTGCTGTTGCTTTATTGTTCTATTTGACCCATGTTTATCTTGAGACGTATCAGAGTCATTATCGGATGAGGAAGACGAACTTGAATCCTCACTACTTGAACCGCCATCGCTTGATGATACTATAAAAAATAGAAACATTGATGACATTAGGCGACTTTTAGATTATTTTTCAGTGTCATGCAAAATAGTCACTTCAGCAATTAAACCAAAGTTGATTTAAACCGATTTCTTTAACAAGGACATGTTTTCTTCACAATTACTTGCGAAAACATGTCCAGTGTTGCTATATAATTGAACATTTGGTCTTGTCCGACACTAGAGATTGATATCGTTGACGTCAAAATTCATAAAAGTTTAGGTTCTTGACTATCATTTTTAATTAAATTTTACTCATGTTTTATTTTTTAACAAGTCATTAAACTACCAGACTCAAACTAATCAGGAAAAACAAATTGGCCACATATTTACAGAAAAAAAAGTTCAGAATGTTGTTTTGAAACAATACAGTTTTAGAAGTTCCGAATGTATTTCTAACTGTAATGCCACGTTTACAGTTCACACACAATGCCGGGTCACGTCATTACGATCACACAATTGTTGACCAATCGTCATCATAAAGAAACTACATGTAAACAGGGCGCTCACCCGTGACAAACTATCATCAAGACGCTCAAGACTACAAAAGCGAATTATTACGTCCCAACTCGGGAAGATACAATAACGAAACGGTGCCCGGAACGATAATTCAAAACATGATTTTTAAAAAATTACGATGCAAACTTTACCACCAAAAAAAAACCGCACCTAAGTTTATTTTGTAAGAAAAATGTCAAGTACACATTACGATTTAATCAATAAAATTTTGAAACTTTTAAACAAAAACATCTAACAATAAAGATGTAAAATAAACCGGGGGGGGGGGGGGGGGGGGGGGGAAGCATTTGAATAAAATTTTGTCTTCACTGAAAAAACCGAAACCGGCCATTCCGATCCTCATCGAATTATCAAGCAGTGTGACGTCATCTCCATAGAAATAAAGAACATGACATCACAAAGATGGATAAAACGACGAATAATAGAACGAGCGGAAAGACTAGAAAAAAAAAATCCCCCTAAAGTTTCGTTAAGTATTCTCGCGAGTGAAAAGACACACCACAAATTTCCTGCTAAATGAATCACGAACAAAAACAAAACAAAACGAAAACTATTCCGAAATGTTCGACCTTGGTCCTTAAACGCCCATTAAGTGCAACTTCCAAGTATTTTAATTTTTGAGAACAACACTTATCCATAAAGCCACCAATTTGCCTCCATTATATTTAGACAAGTTTTAAAAAATAACCCACCGTTTCCAGTTGTTTTCTTGGTCGCCGCCACATTCCTGCTCTTTGGCGGCGGCGGTGGCGCCACTCCAACTTGAACCTTTGAAGAAGCCCGACGCTTCAACATCGCACGAGATTTGACGGTGAGCGCGCTCGATTCGCTGGCATTCCGCAGCGGAGTTGCCGTTGGTAAAGAGTGACTGGGAGACACTCGATTATCAACAGCACGAGACGCGTCGTCTCCGGTAGGAGACGGTGCAGTTAAACGTTGCTGCCTTTGCTTTAGTCGAAACGTTACTTTACGTATTTCGAACTTTATCTTTTTTACTTGTTTAATCTTTGCACCTGTATCGAGGCAGGATTAAGCGTTATTTTATAATACTATTAAGGTGACTTTATATGTGAATTCCATCAACCACCACCGCCGCAAACTTTTTTCAAGAAAAACATTACGAAAAAAAAAAATATTCCTCAGATTTTTCATGATGATAACGTTCAAAATAAAACTTTTTATAACAGTTTTTCAGGATTTTCAGGTCGAAAACCTTTAATTTGGCATGTACATTGCCGTCAAGTTGGTGAATATAAAATCCCCTTTCGTCTAATATCTAGTTTTGTAAACAATTTGAATTTTATCGTAATATTGTTCGTGAAAAAAGTATGCGTGACGTTTATGCAGCCCCAAAATAGTCAAGAAACTTACGAAACCATGCAGATCAAATACAAAAAAAAAACACAAGCAACTACAACGAAAACAGTTTTCTACTCTTTAAATAATAAACACGCAAGCAAAAAAAAAAAATGAAGGTAGCTTCTTTTAGTCATTACCACACAGCCTCATATTTATGGTTCCTTCCAACTGCTTCTGAAGTACGACAAGTTGCTCGTCTAAAGGAAGCTTCAACCTATCGGCAAGAGACATCGGCTTCACTATAGAAAAGAAAAGCCAACGAAACATTAAGAGGCAACTCGTAATGCAAGACGAAGCATCAAATATACGATACGAAACCTGGCTTTTTCTGTTTATTCTCATCCTGATTCGTCGTATTTGTGGCCTGCTTAACAGACGACGATCCAGGTTTTCGAGGAAGATGAAGACCAGTTTTGCGATCGTAACCATTAGCTTCGATCTGATCACTAAGTTGCTTTAGTATCACAGCACCCTGAAAAAAAAGTAAACGATTCGCGTCTCAAAAAAACTATAAACCGCAGAATAACGCGTAGTAATGAAATTGCACCTGTTCCTTCATCCTGACAGCTGTACGATAAAACGTCGTGTCCATTGCGTTGTAAGTTAAACAATTATCGATCATCAGTTCAAAATCTTTGCTGAAGTCGTCCACCGTCCAATACTGATAACTTTCTAGTTTCTTCCTCATTGTCGAGAAGTCCATCGGCTGCTGAATGTAGTCGAGATAGTCGGGAACTTCCGTCAGATCGACCGGGAGAGCAAAAATGCGACCGGTGTCTTTTTCTTCAAGTTGAGTCAAAGCGTGACGCAAATGGACCAAGAAAGGATGAAGTTGCATTTCTAAAACCTTTTCGTGAGCCTTCACCTGAAAAATAAGACCAGAAGGAAAGTCTAATCGTCACGCAAATACGAACAAAAAGTAAAACACTCACCGCTTCTTTCTTTAGTTTCTCTCGCTTGCGAATGAGTTCGACGAGCAACCTTGCTCGTTCCAAGTCCTGACGAAGACGCTGCCAATACTTTAATTGATCTTTCATTCTGGTCGGCTTCTCCTTTTCGGGCTAAAAAAACATCACAATTCAAACGTAGAATTATACTTGTAAAAGAAAGAAAAAATGAGTACAGCATTCGTGATTACCACCGATGTCTGAGGTTGTTCTCTACAAGCGAGGTGCGACGTTTGTAACCTTCTTAGCAAAGGTACACCATTACGAGATTGCCTCTTCAACGTCCAATACGCAATCAATCTCTGAAGAAACACGTTCTTCTTTGCAATGTTTATTATGCCAGATATCTTGTGAAGCCTAAAAAGTTTATGAACAACAACAAGTTTCTACAAAAGTTCACGTATCGAAAGATATTCCCGTCCGTAAAAGTTTGTAAATAATATGTAACACGTATTTAACGTTTTACCTGTCGTTAGGTATCGTCGGCAGCGAAACGACAGGAATGGCAGACCTCTTCTCGGCCAGAATCTTTCTCGCTTTTCTCATCTTCAACCTAGACTTTGCTTTAGCTTTCGCTTTCTTCGCAGAGTCCATCTTCCCGTCATCATCACCGGTCGAATCGGAGTCGGCCGGTGTATGCATATCACAGTAGGCTGTTTTACGAACACCAAAAGACGGGATTCCACCCATCACCAAACCCGCTTCTCTCACGGGTTCGATCTTCATAAAGAGGCCGGCTTGTTGCGCACACGTAACATGAAAAGCTATATAAGAAGAAGAAGAAGAAGAAAAAAAAAAACTGGTCTAATTAAATCTTAAAAGACTTGTTTCAACTTTCAAACGAACCAGTGTAGCAATTAGCCTTATGGCATTGAATGCAAGCTCCAACTCCACGCTGTTTACAAATATAACAACTCAGTTTCCACCTTGCCGGCGGAATGTTCTCGATACTATCGATCGGCTCCAGGAAGACCGTGTTTGCAAAGCACACCTCCGGAACCCAGAGAGCGCACACGACGTGAGCCCAACGACCATCGTCCGTTTGTTTGAATGCTCCCCCTTTGTTTGGACAAAGCGCGCAGTCTACGGCTCGAGAAGGCGACTGTAAACATCGACGACACAACCACTGTCCTTCGGGAATATACGGAACACCGTAACATTCCTTCAAACAAGAAAGGTTATTTAGGCAGGTTATCTTGGAAATCTTATTCATTCACATACTACGTGTTATCCGGCTAAATATGTTTGTACCAATGATCTGTACGTTTCGCCGTATTCATAATCGGTTAATATTAATATTTTTCGATTTTTTTTTTTTTGTTGTATTTTGAAGAAAAAACCGCTCATATTCATTTTTTTCCTGTTTTTAATTTTAATAAATTTTCAGTTTTGGAACTTTTTGAGACTTTCAGGGTTCGTCGAGCAACTTCTGTACCATTTTTTTAGAGCTTTTGCAGCATTGACATTTTTTTTGTCGATTTTTGACTATTTTTTGAAACAAAAATTGACGAATCTAAGAACTACTTAGTTATTTCCAGAATTTCTCGAAACTTTTGAAAATCTCTGAAGGTTTTTTCGAGGTTTTTCAAAAACTTTGCTTTTGAGAAATTTTTTTAAAAAATGCTAATAGTTTGGTAGTCTTTGTGTTTCTCAGTAATTTCTGAACTTTGTATTCTAATTTGGCTTCTCCCTGAAAAAAACTGCTGAACATTCTACGCCATTTCTAGACTTTACAATTTTTGGCAGCCCAAAATTGGCATTAGTTTTAGACTTTGAGTCCACCAAGAACTTCAACATTCAGTTTAGCACTTATTCAGAAATATAACCTTAGAAAGTTTAGCATTTGTTCAGAATAACACAAATCGAATATAGGCCCCTCCCTCGGTTAACCTTGACGCTTATTCGTTAATTCCCTTAAACACGGTCACTGTTACGATAAAACTTCTTTCTACCTACAGACCCGGCAAAAAACGAAATGAAAACAAACCTGATGAACAGCCAAGTTACACATGTCGCAGAACAAAATAACATTCGAGTTCTGACATTCTCCGTCCATACATATACAGCAGACGGCATCTTCGTCGATCGAAGGGTTCGGATCTTTCCCCGTACTCTGACTCTGAAAGAACGACTCTTTTTCGAGACGATCCATCAGAAGTTCGAACATGTCGGCACTTATCGTCTGATAACCGTCCTGTTTCCGTTTATCGTTCACGATTTCAAGCCAAGCATAATCCTAAACACAAAAGTAAACAAAAACAGAACAAATAAATGCGAAAATTGTTCAAATCTCTTTATTTAGTGCAGAATAAGACGATAATGCTTTTTGTTAAATTTCAAAATGTATTTAAAACTAGAAGAGTAAACACATTTCTTAGAAAAAAAGAATCACGTTTTCGCCATTTTTCAATCGTAAACACGTCTCGAATTCCGATTATGTCTTTCAGGTACTAAATGAAGATAAACTTGTATGTGTTTTAGAAACTAGAAGGGTAGCTAGCTCAATTTCTATGTGGATATCTTTTAAAATTTGCTTTTTATGATAGTTTGAAAACGATCCAAGTTTAGGTTGACGATATTTTTTTTTAAAAACCCATTAAAGCCCATAAAAAGTTCATTTTGTAAGATATCGACACGAAAATACTGTTAAGTGATTGAGCTACTCTTCTAGTTTCTAAAACAGTTTCTAGTTTCTCCTTGATGTTGCTCCTAAAACACACAATAACGAAGAGTTTACAAATCAAAACTTTCATAAAACATGTTAAAACTGCCACAAAACGTACAATTTCAACTTTACTCGTCTAGTTTTAATTTCGTTACATAAATTAATTAAACCGATCGCAAAAGAAAACCATAAAAAAAACAAAGAAAATAAACCTCTTCGTCCATATCGTACTCCACTTCTTCATCCAATTCCTCGACCGACTTCTCGATGAACCGATAATAAGCGACGGGACGCGGAGGAGCATCGGGAAGATCGTAACTGTCGAGAATACGAAACGACGCTTCCGGTAACTTCGGAGTCAAAGCGATCAACGCATCCTTACGGTTCTTCGAATTCTCGTTCAGAGTCTTCGCTCCACTCATGTTATTCGTACTATGTTTTCCACTCTTGAGCGACATTCTTTCCTGTCTCGTTCCTCCGCTCAGATTAAATCCAGAAGGAGATCCGTTCCCACAGTTTGGAGTTGCACCACCGACGGCGCTACTTACACATCCAACACCACCACCGGACAACGAATTAACACTGTTTCCACCATCGACACTACCGACGACACTGTTCGTCGTATTGGAAGCAACCGTCGAAGTTCTAACGCTGGAAGTTCCGATAGTCACCGAAGGAGAACCGTTCACGTTTTCCGACGCTTGGTTAGCAGACGTCGGCGTTGCAACGGTGGCTATTCCTACCGACGCCAACTCTTCCGATGCCGGACCATTTGTTATGATCAGTTCTAATGGATCGCAAATACTTATCCGATGGATTCGGCCATCGAGGTCAACTTCGACCATTCTCTGCGCTTCAGCGTATGTCAAACCTTCCTGAGCTTGTTGAGTCTTTCGATAAAAATACAAAAAAAAAAACACAATACAAAAATTTCGCTATAGTGCAGTGGTTTCCAAACTGTAAAATCGTAAGTCTGAGTTGTATTTACCTGAAGAAATTCCGGTGGCGACGGAGACCTTCGTGACTGTCGATGATGCCAACGTCCTTTCTTACGAAGGGGACCCGAACAAGACGAAGAAGTTTCACCAACGGCCGTTGCAACAGCAGCAACAGTAGCCGCCGCAGCTCCTGAAGAAGCGACGGTTGCGGCCGGCGAAGAAGAAGAACAAACGTTTTCTCCGACGGCTCCTCCACTACCACCACCACCACCTCCACCACCAGAACCACCACCGTGATCAAAATGATACAGATGGAACTGAATGCCAGAAAAACTTTTGTAGATTTTTCCACAGTCTTGTATGGGACACTCGTAAGGAGGTTTCGTGGCCCTCAAATTTTGACAGAATGTCTTTACATCAAAATCTATTCCCATCCCGCATTTATGAAAGATTAAAATGGGTGAAAATCAAAGACGATAACTAGAAAAACAAAACAAAAAACAACTGCTTAGTTGCCAGACGAACATTTACGGTTCTCGGTTCTCGAATTCTTCGAACAAACTTTTAAAAAATATAATTAATTCAGTGATCAAATTTCGGTAAAACAAATTATTTAAGCTTATGACCAAGGCTCTGATTTGTATGCAAAATATCAAAGCAAATGTTTCTCAATTTGTGGCCCAAGTGCCAATTGTGAAGTAATTAATCATCATCATCATCATTAGAGCAACTGCAATTATGCTTTTTTTCTAATCAAAACGGTTGGTTAGAGGCTAGATGTCTGCTTACAATCAGTTGTCAACTATGGGTTTTAACCTCTAACCAATGTTTTTGATTGAATTACCATAATTGTTGGTTGATCTGAACGTCAGATTGTTACTTCACAATGGGCTCTTGGTTTACAGATTGAAAAACAGTCACTTAATATTGCATAAAAATCCGCGCCCCATACTTAGGGCATTTAAAAAAAAACTTTCAATTTTATGTTGGACAACTTTTGCCAAAACTTGCCCTAAAAGTTCACTTTCAAAGATATGCCTAAAAAAAAACATAATTGTTTTACTAAACTCTTCTAGTTCCAATAACAATTTGAACCTGAAGCTGGTTTTGATGTGTAAACACAACCACTCAAAACGACGGCTACATTCCGTCCTTCAAAAGCAAAATCTAAAAAAAAATACTAAGTGTTTTAGAAACTAGAAGGGTAGCTCAATCCCTTAAGCGTATTTTCATGATGATATCTTTCAAAACAAACTTATTACGTCAATTTGAAAACGATCCAAACTTTAAGAAGATAATGTTTTCTTAATTTTTTTTTTTATATAAAAGTTTCTTTTGCAAAAAATATCAAACATGAAAATATCCTTAAGTGATTCAGTTACCTTTCTAGTTTATAACAGTTATGCAATTTCTTCTTAGTGTTGCTCTTCTGAAACGCATAACAACCAGAATTCGACAATTAGCTTTTCATCTTAAAAAAAAAAGTATTCTTCTGAACTGTGTTAGGACCTAATTCACCGCATAAGACGTTCAATATAGAAAAATACAGACGTTACATTTAAATCGACAATTAACATAGTTTAATTAACAATTTCAATCTAATCTGCAAAAAAAAAAAAAAAATTCCTTCCAAATCTGAACCTGTGTCTGTCAGCACCAAACCGTCAAATTCTCCTAGGACCCTTTAAGCCGTCAAGGTCTTCAAGGGCAGATAAATGACGATAATTGTTTTAAATTTAAACGACACAAATGACAATAAAAACATAAAAATACTGTATTTACAAAACAATAAACAAATATAACAATGCATTAAGTATAAGTAACCAATTTAAACGCGAATAAATATAACATATGGGTCCTTTAGGTCCCAAACGCGTCAAAATGGCCCTTAACATTCAAAGAGAACCAAATTACGCTAAAAAAAACAATAAAAATGAATAAAAAAGAAAACGTAAAGACGAGAAAACAGCGTTCAAATGAAGGTATTTGACTTGTCTAAAAGGGTTGAAAACAAGTCAAAAGAGAAAGAAAAAAACAAGAAAGAAAAAAAAAGGTCCTTGAAATGATCGGAGACTTTTTCCTGGAACCAAAATTCTCTCAAAAGAGTTGAGAAAAGGTCCGAAATTTTTCATAGAAAACGAAGCATTTCTACTGAAATTAAACAAATTTTTCTTTACTATTAAAAGAAGAAGATATTAAACTGATCTCGTGTGAATGAAAATAAGTTGAAAAACATGTTGTAATTGTAGTAAAATAAGACTAAACATGAGACAAACCCGAAACATTCAATAAAAAAAGCGGTCAACGAGACACTCATTGTTATGTTTTCTGAATCGTGTTTTCATCGTTTACTCACCGAAATTCACAAAATTCTTTCTTAGAAAAGGACTATCAAATCTTTAAATACTTAAGCTATAACAATATGTTTCAAATATTTCCTCTTGACGACGTTTTTGGATCTCAAACGACCACAAACAAAAACAGATAAACAATACATTTTTTCATGTAATGGAATCATCGACGTCCTTCTCCTCCTCCGTTTTTACAAGCGCCAAAACAATAAACACAGAACAGGAAGTTGGGCGCAGCCAGAAAAATTCTGTTAGCACCGCCCTTTTATGAGCATCAGACCAATATCAACGACGTAACAAACGTAAACAACCAATCAGAACGAACTTTTTTGGCTGCGCCCAACTGCTTCTCAATAAACAACACAGACACATATACCAAGAACCATAATAATATCACGCCTGTCTTCTTACATCCTACCTATTTGTATGTATAAATGGCTGCCATTTTGTGTCATAATATTTTTCTATCTTTTATAATTTAATTACATAAGTTTAAATTTAATTAAATCATGACGACAGCATATGTAAATTACACCCGTTTAGTGCATTATTTTCACATCAGATAAGGTAAAAAAGGTATAAAATTATTAAATTTCGTTCCCAACATTTACAGTATGGACATAACTGAAAATGTAGAACTGGACACAGAACGTGAGAGTTCTCTTTCGAGATTAATGCTCACAAAAGATAAATAATAAAAAGACACAAAATGGCGATCTCACCATAAGCGCCTATGTAATAAAATATCATAAAAAGACAGGCGTGATACAAGTGTCCTTCTATGTGTCTTTTGTACACATTGACATCTGCTCAATTTTCAACTTTTATATAATAATTTTTAACACTTATTTCACAATCAAGTGTCATTGTTTGCCTTAAACATGGGTCAAATGATCAACAAACGTCACGTAGCGAGTTAAATATTTAAGAAAATTAAAATTTTTTTTAAAAAAAAACCCTCAATTTCGTTTTTTTTAAAGAAATGGCGGGAGAATGTGACGTCATACGCCTAGCTAATAGGGTGGTCAACAAGTAGCTCGCGAGCAAAGCATTTGCATACAAATTAGAAGAAGAAAAAAAAGCCAAACAAAAAAAATTCTTCAGAAATCTTTCATTTCTTTCTTCACCTGTAAACATCTTTTTTTTTAAAAAAACAAACATAAAATAATTTCAAATAGTATTTTACAATATGACAACAATGAATTTTTTTTTTTAAATATAAACAAATTTCAAACAAATATTTCAAGGAATGTAATAATAGTGAAAAATATCAAAACTTAAATTATGGCAATAAAAAATGTACATGCATATTAATTAAGATATATATTAATTAAAAATTGTTAGCTAGCTTCCCGTCGACGATGCGACCTGTTCGAGTAAATCCAAAAGTCTCTTGATTTCTTTTCTGTTTCACATTTCATTTCAATTAAGCAAAATAACAAAAAAAAATTGTATTTTTGAATCAAAGGATACATTTGGCCTAAAAGACGATGAACTGGACGCATCATATTGCCCAATTCTTCAAATTTTGCCATTAGTTGATACATAGCCTGAAAAGTAAAAATTGCCCAATGTAAACAAAAGCTTAAAATGAGACACCTATGAATCCATGAATCTCAAATCCGTTACCACTTGCATGTTTCCATTATTGAAAATTAGTAAGTTAACTTGCCTTTATATTGCCATCCATAGAATCACAGGTTTTGCAAACGGCATCATGGTAACTCTCCATGCAATCCACAGCCAAAGACGACATCTGCGAGTCAAAAGAAAAAAATATCAACAAAAATCGAAGGTCAAAAGCATAAACGATTGTAAAAAGTTTCGACCCATCGTCAGCCAATGCAGTGAAGATGAGCTAAAACAATAATTTCTTGTTGTTAATCCTTGAACGAATTTTACAACCGTTTATGCTTTCGACTTTTTAAAATAAAGTTTATTGTTTAATTTTTTGGTCAAAAACAAAAAAAATAGGACAATAGATCGAGAACATAATCGTTATTTTTACGCTATGCAAAGTTCCAGTAAGATTTTGCAATACAGTATCCACTGAAGATGCAATGTTACGCGTCTGTCTCTCGATGTCTTCGAGAACTGTTGGATCGAACGGAACTAACTGCGGCATCACTGCCTGTTTATAAAGACTAGGTGTGGACGAAGATGATCCGGGGAAAGACGGCGTTTCTGTATTATAATGAAATATATCTCGATAAAACATGTTAATTAAGCCACAGTTCACCAAAAAAAAAAGGCGAACTCTACCTCCACGACGTACGACTGGACTTGCCCTTTTAATCTGTTCTTGAAGATCTTCTGCTACGAAAGATACCATGTCTCCATCTCGTAAAACCAAACCCTGTAGCACGCCAAACATTCCTTCTAGATCGGACGATGAAGAAACGGAAGCAGAAGACGACCTCGGTTGAAGTAACGCATGTGACGGAAGTGGAGCCGAAGTGGACGACAACGGTGTTGCGTTCCCTTCTCTTACGATCTCCACTCCATGTAGATTTCGTCTTGGCGAAGCTGTGACATTACATCGTTTAGAACGTACTCCTCCTCCTCCTACGGCGGACGGCATTAAATGAAGGCTATTGGGCCTTCGATTCGGTTCATCAATCGCGTCATCCCTCAACACGATCTCTTCGGCAAGTTTCGTTCTACTATCGACTGGAAATATGTCGTCTAAAGGCGACGTCGGAGCGCTGTCGGGACTCAAATTACTAACTTCTTCCTCCGTATCATTACCTTGGAATGGATTAAATCGATTTACTTTTTTAAAAAATAAAATCAATTTGTAAATGAAATAAATAAACAAATCCCTGTATTACAAACCTGCATCTGCTCCTCCTAACCCAGATCCGTGTTTCTCGTGTCCTTCTCCGATACAATCGTCTTCTTCGATCGAAATCTCTCGATAAGAACCCAGAAGTCCGTTCATCTGTTCGTCACTTTCGTCCAATTCGATCGTATCGGCACGTGTTGGAGGTTGAAACCTAGAGGAAGCAGCCGAAGCTCCGCCACCACTACAACCAATGTCTCCAACTCCACCCATCGCTTCTTCCTCTTCCTCCTCATCTCCTTCCTCCTCTTCTTCCTCTACATTCCACGGTCGTATTCCATGTGCCTGTGCGTAAGTATCTCTTCCAGACGAATCTTCAGATAACGAAACCATTCCTTCGGTGCTACTCGTCATCCTTTCTGCACTCTCCTCCGTACACATCCGTGATTCCGTGCTCGGCTCGTCGCCAGATGAAATAGTGCCGTGAAACGAATCTAGTAGAGCAACGTTTGCCAACAATGGACTCATTCCAACACCCATTCCCATGACTTTTCCTTCTCCGAATACTCTATATGGAATACATATAAACATGAAATCAAACTACATTCTGGCTCTCTTGGAAGCCAAACTCACTTCTCGGCCCCTGGAGGCCCCCATCCAGCCATTCCTTCAGCTCCACGTATGTCTTCAGACCCTTCATCTAAAATTTGCGTCTTCTCTTGAATATTTTCACCATCTTTCGATGCCATAACTCATTTTTGTAGCTAACGAAACGTTATTCCTACAATAAATCACATGTGAATAGCACGTATGATGTACAAGTACGGCAAACGTGGCCACTATATTTAAAAACACATTTATCGTGACCGTAGAAATAGCATTAAAGGCCACAGCAGCCCTACCTCCAATCTTTATCTTCGTTTAACGCTTAAGAAAAACGTCTAGAAATTGATTAAATGATGTTTCCGAGTTTCATTATGTTCTTACATTAATAATTTGTACAAAAAATGTATACAAACAACGTAGAAATGCTTCTATCACGATACAAACTACCCAACATATGCAAACAAAAAATGCTTCTTGCACAAAAAAAAACCCCCCGGCAAGAAGTAACCCAATTACTCACTAGGTGGTAGCACTTAACCACTTTGCTGTGCACAATTTTAAATTTATACAGTCCATTGACTTTCAAAGACAAAGTACAGGCAAGTGTGGCCAGCACTAGCTTTTCGTTTGCCCCGCCCTTTTTATGAGCGTCAGACCAAATATCAACCAATTAGAAATTGAAACGGGCGGGGCATGTGACGTCAGACCAAATAACAACCAATTAGAAATTGAAACGGGCGGGGCATGTGACGTCAGACCAAATAACAAACCAATTAGAAGTTGCCGTTCCTCATAAAAGGGCGGGACAAACGACTGCATCTTGCTGAGCACACTTGCCTATATAAAAAAAAATTGTTTACAATTACAATTTTAATTATGATCATTTATGAACAGCTGATTTTCAAACTCTTTGTTATTCTATCTTTCAGAAAAGCAAAACGATGAGAAACTAGAAAGTGTTTTAGAAACTAGACGGGTAGCTCAATTACAGACGAGTATTTTAATGTTGATACCTTTCAAAATAAACTTTTTATAGAAAATAAAAATAAATAAATGAAAAATATCGTCTGCTTAAAGTTAAATCATTTTCAAATTCACGTTAAAAAGTTTATTTTGAAAGATATCAAACACGAAAATACCCTTAAGAGGGTTACAGAGCGCCATGGACGTTTTTTTGACAGACGACATTATGATTGCAGTGTCTGACGTCAGAGGCGCCACTTGTATTGAATTAGCATAGACATAATGCTAATTTAAATTTCAAACATACAGTTAGGTTTGGTAGTCATTATCTGGAGACATATAAGTTTTTAAAATGTGATTAAAACTGTAATAAATATTAGATTGTTTAATGGAACAGATTAAAAAATTTTCAGACTTTAAATCTGCCTCTAAATATTTTTAATTAAATATTTAAAAAGGTGTTTTTTTTTTCTATGCAAAATCTCATAGAAGAAAAAAAGCTACATATTTGGTATCCATTATCTTTGTTTTACAAAAGAGATAATAGTAAAATAAAAAAATGTGGTGGTAGATTTATTTGTTTTCTATAAGAACAATTAAATTTCATTACCTAATTGCATGTGTATATTTTTATATTGAAGTAAAAGTCGTAATGGGCCAATTTTTTCAGATCAATAAAAATCTGATTGAGTCAAGGCCTGGTTAGAGAGTACATGACGTCACATTATACATAATATTCTATTATGTAAACTATGTGTATGTTTTGTTTTAGATAGAAAATGTTGACCGCCATGATTGTTTTTGCTGGGTGTAAGTGATGTCTAAAAATTCATTTACTCTACTTACATGCATGCTAGAAGAAATTTGATGAATTCCTCTAAAAGATCTGGTGGAGTTTTATAAACATATAAAATTTCATGCAGAAATTTGTATTTATAACCTTAGATGATTACCTTGAAGTTCATGAAAAACCCCATCGGCATCAAATAATTACAGCTATGTCCTGTACTATAGAGCATAGCAAGAGCACCCAATTTCAAATTGTAGTTACTATAGAGTTATTATGGAGTCTATAGTATCTCAATGGCAACTGTCAAATTTGAAATGGGCGTGCTCATTCTTCTAAAAGGTGGGATGGGTAAATTTAAAAATAAGAAAACAAGAGCAAGAAAAGAAGACATGGCATAAAATTTTAGATTGTGTTCCTCTCAACCAAAGCCTCTATGGCACCTTATAGAAGGTTATGTCTAACCTAGGTTTATAGGTTGCCATGGAAACAGACAGCCTATATTTTATAAAAAAAAGGCATTACAACAAAAAAAAAATAATGTATTTTCTATAGGGAAAACATGACATTTATATATATATATATATATATATATATATATATATATATATATATATATATATATATATATATATATATATATGTACACTTTACCACCTATGTATAAAATGCCTAGGCAATATGCAAATCCACACTTTTTTTGCTAGTAAATATGCAAAATTCAGCAATTTAGGTCATGGACAAACAGAAATGTTTCAGGCAATTTTCAAAATCACTAACGTTTCAGGCAATTTTCAAAATCACTAACGTTTCAGGCAATTTGCAAAATCACTAACGTTTCAGGCAATTTGCAAAATCACTATCATTTCAGGCAATTTGCAAAATCACTAACATTTCAGGCAATTTGCAAAATCACTAGCATTTCAGGCAATTTGCAAAATAACTAATGTTCTATGCAGTGCCAATTTTTTTAACTTTAAGGCAATGTGTTAAATACTCAGGCAATAGACAAAATTTAGGGCGTTTTAGGCAATGTGCAAAATTCGTAACTTATTTCAGAGAATATCTAAAATCACAAACTTTCCAGGCAACACACAAAATGACAACTTTTCAGGCAATTTGCAAATGATTTGCGAACCTTCGCGGGGCGGATTTGCGAACCTTCGCGGGGCGGATTTGCGAACCTTCGCGGGGCGGATTTGCGAACCTTCGCGGGGCGGATTTGCGAACCTTCGCGGGGCGGATTTGCGAACCTTCGCGGGGCGGATTTGCGAACCTTCGCGGGGCGGATTTGCGAACCTTCGCGGGGCGGATTTGCGAACCTTCGCGGGGCGGATTTGCGAACCTTCGCGGGGCGGATTTGCGAACCTTCGCGGGGCGGATTTGCGAACCTTCGCGGGGCGGATTTGCGAACCTTCGCGGGGCGGATTTGCGAACCTTCGCGGGGCGGATTTGCGAACCTTCGCGGGGCGGATTTGCGAACCTTCGCGGGGCGGATTTGCGAACCTTCGCGGGACGGATTTGCGAACCTTCGCGGGACGGCTTGCGAAGCGTGCAAAAAGGCTTGCAAACTACAGAAAGGCTCTATAAGGTTCGCAATCCGTCCCGCAAAGGTTCGCAATCCGTCCCGCAAAGGTTCGCAATCCGTCCCGCAAAGGTTCGCAATCCGTCCCGCAAAGGTTCGCAAATCCGTCCCGCAAAGGTTCGCAAATCCGTCCCGCAAAGGTTCGCAAATCCGTCCCGCAAAGGTTCGCAAATCCGTCCCGCAAAGGTTCGCAAATCCGTCCCGCAAAGGTTCGCAAATCCGTCCCGCAAAGGTTCGCAAATCCGTCCCGCAAAGGTTCGCAAATCCGTCCCGCAAAGGTTCGCAAATCCGTCCCGCAAAGGTTCGCAAATCCGTCCCGCAAAGGTTCGCAAATCCGTCCCGCAAAGGTTCGCAAATCCGTCCCGCAAAGGTTCGCAAATCCGTCCCGCAAAGGTTCGCAAATCCGTCCCGCAAAGGTTCGCTAATCCGTCCCGCAAAGGTTCGCAAATCCGTCCCGCAAAGGTTCGCAAATCCGTCCCGCAAAGGTTCGCATTCCGACCCACAAAGGTTCGCAAGCCGTCCCGTAAGGTTTGCAAACAATTTGCAAATTGCCTGAAAAGTTAACAATTTTGCTCATTGCCCGAAGTAAGAATTTTGCACATTGCCTAAAACACTGAATTTTGTCTATTGTCTGAGAAATTCTGGATTTAACACATTGCCTGAAAAGTTAAAAAAAATTGGCACACTGCCTAGAAAATTAATTATTTTGCACATTGCCTGAAAAGTTAGGACTTTTAAAGATTGCCTGGAAAGTTTGTGATTTTACACATTTTATGAAAAGTCGATAATTTTGCACATTGCCTGAAGTTAGGAATTTTGCACAATGCCTAAAACTCTGAATTTTGTCTATTGCCTGAGAAATTCTGGATTTAACACATTGCCTGAAAAGTTAAAAAAAATTGGCACACTGCCTAGAAAATTAATTATTTTGCACATTGCCTGAAAAGGTAGTCATTTTAAAAATTGCCTGGAAAGTTTGTGATTTTACACATTTTATGAAAAGTCGATAATTTTGCACATTGCCTGAAGTTAGGAATTTTGCACATGACCTAAATTGCTGAATTTTGAATATTTACTAGCAAAAGAGTGATTTTGCAGATTGCCTAGGCATTTTATACATTGGCCGTAACATACATATTTATTCATATATACACACACAGATACATATAAATAAATAATAGTGAATATGACTCATGTTCAAAAATAGCATTTGAATGTGACACTACATACATCCTTGGATAGATTAGATGGCTTGATGTTTCTCAATATAGAAAATACATTATTATTCTTTTTGTAATGTCTCCCTTGTTTATAAAATGTAGGCTGTCTGTTTCCATGGCAACCTACCAACTATGTTGAGACATAGCCTCCTATCAGGAGTTATGAGAGGCTATAGTTGAGAGGAATACAATCGAAATTTTATGCTGTCTCTTCTTTTCCTTCTTGCTGTTTTCTAATTTTTAAATTTACCCATCCCACCTTTTAGCAGAAAAATGGCTCCAATTTTAAATTTGACAGTTACTATTGCATACTATAGACTATAGTAACTCTATAGCAAATGCCTACAACTTGAAATTTGATGCCAACGGTTTTTTTCATGAACTTGAAGGTAAGTTTCTAAGGTTATATATGAATATTTCAGCATAAAATTTTAGATATTTATAAAACCCCACCAGATCTTTTAGTTGGATTGAACAGATTTTTTCTAGCATGCATGGAAATAGAGAAAATTAAGTTTTTGTCAGCACTTAAACCCACCAAAAACAAATATGGCGGGTCAACATTTTTCAGGTAAAACATACAGTTTTCATAACAAAATATAATAAGAGAATATACATCCATTGTAGCCTCTAATGCATCCCCCACAAAAATTTACCATTTATACATAAGCTGCATATCATATTAGAGAATAACCATAACGTCCTATATACATAATAAACGATGCGAGCACCCTCTATGAATATTTTTCAGAAATTCACCTACTTCACAACCCTCTTAAGAGCCTACAGTGAAAAAAAACTTACAAAAATCTTCGCATGTAGGCGCTTCTGTAGCTGTGACGTCAACATGTGGCAAAAAAATCAATTTTGATACACTTTTGTCCGCCATTTTCTCTCTTATCGATGGATAAAAGTGGGTATATTTTAATAACGACTCTTTTTTGGGTAAATATGCACTACTGAAAAAAGGAAGAGCAACTTTTGATCTACAATGGTGAGTAATTTGAGTCGTATACAATTAGTGGTCACATTTTAGGGTATTATGAAACTTATGGTTAGTGGGAAATTTAGATCCTATAAAATGTATAAACGGAGGAGCGTTTGTCGCCTATGGGATTTAACATGAGCTAAAAAAATATGAGATTTTAAAATGAAATTAAAAATAGAAAAACTAATTATAAACTTGTACCAACGTATCACTAGATGAGCAATATTGTTATGTACATATTGCAATTTGAATTTTGAAAATCACAATTTTCGTTGCAGAAAACAAAACATTTGCCTGAACCATGTATTTTTAAAATAGGAATTTCTCTTTCTCATTGGTTTCAATGGCTTAGCTGTGGGGCGCCACTAAACGGCGAAAAGTGGAACTATAATTGTCATCTGCTAATATTAAAAATGGCGTCACACATATAGGCTCTTAAGTGATTTGAATTTGAATTTGAAAAATTACTCTGCAAGCAGACATAAAGGCCTATGGCAGAGGGACAAGAGTCCAAGTGCAGCATAGAAAATGCATTGTCAAAACCAGATGTGATTGAGCTACCCTTCTAGTTTCTAAAACACATTAACGTTTTTCTTCATTTTGTACCTGAAGGACAGAATAACGAGAGCTAAAGAGCCGTTTAAACTTTAAAACCACGTTATATATTATTGTATACTGATATAAAATTGGAAGGAAAAAACTATAATAAATATATAACTAAGAAAGTCAGAATTTTTTTTAAAAAAATTCTACTATTCTTTTACTCACTAAAAATAAATTAATTATTCTCATATTTATTAGAATTTTGTTTTAATTCTTTTTAAAAAATGTTTTATCATTGAAAAATTCTTACAAAATATGAATGTATTTAAAGTGGTGTTGTTTTATGAGTTTCAAAAACAAAATTTAAAATGTACGATCAAAAATAATTTACCACATAAACCGTTGAAGAACATTTTCCGAAGGCCACACAAATGGTTTTTCGAGAAAAAGGTATAAAGATAGGATATTTACAACTAAATTCATGAAAAACTCTAAAAACAAACTGAATTTCGATTTGAGCGGCAACTGTAACCTGTACATCAGATAAGGAACAATGAAATAACGAAATTCTAACAGTTCCTGAGGAACAACATTAAGAGCTAAAAATAACAAATACAGGAGACACCAGACTAGATCCCGACGGCCAATCAGAGAACGAAACAAAGTCACACAACTTATTAGATAGAACGGAATAGCAACAAACTTTAAGGCTGCATGTCGCAGAAAAAACTTCCTCCAGATATAGAAAGGATAATGTCGATTATCGGCTAAAAGATACGGATGCGCAATCGTATTTGTCGCTATTACGATCGCAAAAACGATCGAAGCCGAAATGAAAGCGACAAAATGCTTCGCAACGAAGCGTAACGCAGAACCGACCGAAAATCTGATAGAAATGATGGGAAAAGCGAAGAAGAATGCAAAAGCAGAGAAATAAAACAACTGAGGAAAGTGAGCTTTGACCTGATGAGCACTACGATCACCCAAAACGACACCTTTGTTTAGGTACACGAAAACAGCGAATCCTAAACCAACGATTGCGTAAAGACCGCAATCGGCAATGGCGCTACGCCAGACGACAAGATTACCTTTTCTACGAAACAAAACAATGTCTGTTCCGACTCGTAACAAAACCTGAAAGAACGAAACACGTGGAAACGATTTTCCTTAATAACAAACAATATGAAACTTACTTTGAGGTATCTCAAACTAAATCTGCTGATTCTTTTCAATTCTTTACTCGCATTCTTATCCAAGATGTCTTTAAGAGCAAGTGAAGCAAAGAAAGCGACCCAAACGATATTCGTCTGTCTAAAGAAGAGAGACAAAGTTCCGACCACAGCCGCTAATCGATGGTTACGACAAATCGCCAGAAGATACGAAAAGAAAACGGCAAACGTCGATCCTACATCGGTGTAGTAAAGAAACGTGAAAAAGTAAAGCGTTGGAAATGTTGCTAGGTTCAGAGCCGTCAGTGAACATCGGAACAAACTGAAACCCTACAGAAATGAAGAAACCTTCGATTAAAAAACTGAGTTTTCTTTATAGGCCCCTATACAGAGTGAGATCGATTGACCTTTGAACCTTTATTAAGTTGATAAGTTATGAAATAGAAGATGAAAACGTTGCCAATTGTGAATAAGACATTGACGAACCTCAAACTCAACACATTTTGGCAGTTCCAGTTTGGAAACACATTCGAAATCGGTTTCAGAAGCGCAAATGACGTCAAATAGAGTCCAGGAGGAGTTGTAATTTTTGAATCCCACTTAATAATAATAAATAAAATACTATTTAAAAGTGACATTAAAGTTCAAATGCCTCCTAGAACTCTTGATTGTTCTGCATTTCGGGTGCGAAATGAAAAGAAACTTGAAAGTGTTTAAGAAACTAGAAGGGTAGCTCAATCACTTAATAATATTTTCAAATAATAAGCTTTCTATGTGAGTTTGAAAATGATTTAAATTTAAGCGGACGAATTTTTTTTTTAATTTTTGTTTATTTTGAAAGATATCAACATGAAAATATCCTGAAGTGATTGAGCTACCCTTCTAGTTTCTATTAATTTTGCTTCATAAATCATCTGAATAACTTTGGAAGTTTAAATCTGTATTCTCTTAAAAGAAGAAACTGCAGAAATATGTAAGAAATTAAGAAGAAAAATGAAATAAACGACAAATCTTCACAAAAAAAAAATACGCAGAAATCGACAAAACAAACTGCAGATTTCTATAAATTTTATAAAAATTTCTGTGCTTTATTAATTCCTGTTGAAGCCACAGCTGACCATAAGATCAAGTCAAAAATCCACGTGGCCACACGAAATATAAAGGACAACACGTGAGCATAGCTTTCGTCTATACGCGAGAAACCGATTTTTGCTCATAATACACCTCTATATGGTGAAATGACATAAATAAGACACGGCAAAAATCTGTTTCGTAACGAATGTTTTATATCTGATACGTACGACGTGAAAAGCTCCCTCGCAGTACTTCTGAGCCTGTGGAATGTGAAATATTTCATCCATGTACGGAACTGGAACATAATTATTAACAAAAACAAGAAGATAAATCGATAATACTAAAAGAATAGACGCAGGTAACGCAACAGATAACCATTTCCCGGCCATTTTTTTCTGGACCCTTGAAATTAAGAGCTGCATAGAAGAACAGCGCTCCTAGCGGGAAGTTCGGTGAACTACACGCATTGCAGAAAAAGCTTGCATACATGGCGGGAAAGTCAAACGAGTGCATTGCAGAGAAGCCAAAAAGGGTACATTGCAGGGAAGCCTACGAGTACATTACAGGAAAGCCTAGCCAATGGTCAGGCCCTTGAACACCATAATACCGATAAAACTTAATCATAAAAAAATAACCAAGTGCGCAAATGCAATTATGAATATATACATTTCTTCAGAATAACAAGACCTGTATGCTGAAACTTAAATGTCAGTTGTGACATTTTCTGTTCAAAAGTTATGACATTTTAAAGTTATCGTTTTTTTTTTCACATTTTTTATATAGGATCTTGATTGCTCCATGTGGCCGATTGATGGCTGCTAACGTCATCGACCATTCGGCCTTTAAATACGTACCTTTACGAAACAAAGTAGCGTTTTTCGATTTAGGCGCATGCTTGGCGCTCCCCAAAAAATTAAAACTTTATTCAAGTATATACACCAAGGGCCCCCAAATCTCATAGTACCTATAGAGGTCTAGGGGCACATTCAGCCAGAAAGTGCAGCATATAACGGAAATATGCTATCATTACTATATTTAATTAAAATTGCCGTTTATCCACCGTAGGCAATCTGAAAAGAAGGAAAAAGTATTCTAATGAAAATAGAATGAATTACTGAAATATACATGAAGCAATAAAAACAAACCAAATACAGAATTGAATAAAAGAACACCAATTTTTTTATGAACCGACATAAATAAAATAAAAAACGAAACAAATAAAACCAAATAGAAATTAGAAAGAAGTAGAAATCAATACAACTGATTTACCAGTAACCCAAAAAAAAAAGGAAGAACGAAAATTTTATTTTCTTATAATTTTAAATTAATTATTATTACTCAACCATTTTTGATCTTTCGACTGAAACGATTCCTTCCCTTTTTAATCGGTTTAAAATAGGACTGTAAATGTCGGGTGTAAGCGGAACGATCATTCCTTTCTGCTGAATCTCACCTAAAACGAAATCCACGCGTTCGAATTACCGATTAGAAACATTAAATCAAGTAATAACAGTATTATTATAAAATACCATCTACGATCATTTTAGCTGCGATTCCAGTTGGATAACCAACTGTTTTGGCCATGGCAGAATAACCGTTTGGTTCTCCGTAACAAACTAAACTTATACTTCGACATTCCTATTTGCCAAACAAATAAAATAAATTAAATGAAATATATTTTAACCTCTGACCGAGGTGTCGTTGATGTCAATTATGCAATATTTTATACCTTCTTCAAATCCGGCCACTGAATTTCAACTTCATGTCTCAATATAACAATATCCCGTTCGTTAGAACCTACAACGACGACAAGCGTTTCGTAATTTTTAGTTTCGAAACGAGATTACACGTCGATTGCCATAAATTATAATTACCGTAAGATAATCTTTTATGTAAATAGTTAGTGAGAGTATCGATGGGAGTTGTATGCTTCTCGATAGCATCTTCTGCCAACATTCCCAAACTGTACGAATCACATAAGAGTCATTACAAACGATAAACAAGACTCAAAGACACGATTGCCAAGAAAAAGAAGACATACTCTTCGAGAGCACGCAGCCTGTCTTCGTCGCGACCAATCTTATCGAAAACTAAACTCTTCAGATTATCCAAAAATATGTTCGGATCAATTTGACCCAAAATGTTGCATAAGAAATGTCTCTGAAGAATACACGAAATGAAGAATGATTTCAATTACTATCTCTCAATATAAATGTTTCGTATTATACCCATGAAATTTCTGGCCCTTGCGGATGAAGACACGGATGCGGATGCTGATCGAGAAGTCCCAGTTTGGTAAACGCCTGAAGAACGTTACAATAACCCTTATAACGAAGGGTTCCTCGAAATACGGTATGGGCTTCCGTGATTCCGTAAGATTTCGCGTACTGTAGAGAATCTCGATTCGGAATTCCTTCTAAGTTGAATCCTGGAAAATAGTCGATCGGAACGACGTGTTCGAGTAGATCTCCACCTCCTGTGATTTTCATCAACTGAAAGGACATTTTTTCTCATTGTTTGTGTCTCAAACTACTCTTAACTTGAATTAAATTATTGACAAATAAACTGATTTGAATTTGAGGATCATTTTCTGCAGTCAGTTTTCTAATTGTTACTCTCAATGTTTTTGCATTTGATGACGTCATCCACCTTTACCTGTCACCTGATTTTTATTTGGAAAGTAATTTAAATGCTTTTGAAAAATGAGTTATTGTAATTAATTCCTTTTTTTTTAAATTTTGTAATTATAATTAATTAGTTTTTCAGTGATGAAATTAGAAATTGCAATTAATTATTTTCAAAAGTAAATTGTCCCAACACTCTGAAATTGACCACGTACTTGTCCGTTTTTTCTGAATTGAGCCGAACTCAAGGCACCGAGAAAAACACCCTTTGGGCTCCAACTGAATTTATATCTGAGAGGATTTTCGGAACATTCGGGTGCTGGAAGTCCTCCACAGTATGAAATAAACGATAATATCTAATTAAATCAAGAATCAAAAATAAACAGTTGAACCTCTTAATTCCAGTTATGTACAATAGAATCTGCTCAACAGAAACACTGAAAAAACAAATTTGAAACTTACTTTCCCTCCGTTCCGTCGAACTTCATCGAAACATTCCATCGCTAACAAATGATCAATCCCCGGATCAAGACCGATTTCATTCAAAATAGTTACATTGTTTTCTTGAGCACTTTTAGTAAAAAAACAAAAACACAAACAATAAACAACGCACACAACGTTAAAAACAAATGCAAATCATTCAATTTATTACATTGAATGCAGTTCTTTCATTTCCGGTGTCATATAACTGGCTGTAATCATATTCACTTTATGACGAATGCAAATCTTTGCAACGGACGGATGTAGTGAATATGGCAACAAACTACAATTATTGAACACATTAACAAAATTACGTTTAATGCATGAAATTTATAATCTTCTCTGTGTGATAATTTATGTTCCGTACCTTATGACAGCATCGACTCCACTGATAATATCTTCTAAAGTGTCCGGCCTCTCGATCACATTCAAGAAGATCGATTCCGAATTCTTAAACTTCCTCGCTAATCTGTCCGCTTCATCTTTCAGAGCTGCAGCTTTATTTAAAATAAAAACACAAAAGAAATGAAAACGGGAAAAAATATTCTAGTCCCTTCAATTAAACGTCGCTTTCCTTCTGAACTAAATAATTAGCAATAAAATAATCGGATTTGAAAAACGCTTAAAGAATGAATCGTACCAACGATGACTGAAACAGAATTGTCTCTAGTGAGATATTCCACTACGGGTTCCGATACGTATCCTGCTCCGAGAACCAGAATCCTTTTTCCACTCGTGTCTCGATTCAAGCTAGCTTTTTTAACTCTGAAAATAAAAAATATATCACATAATATATTTAATATATTTTAATATTAAATCTAGCCAAATCGATATTACTAGACAAACCGGTTCAGAATCCTAAGTTCGTCGATATATTCAAAATTTTTCGTCAGTTTTCCGTTACTCGTGATTATAGCCTAGAAAGCAAACGGACCACGAACCTTTTATGTCACAAGTTATAACGAATGTGAAGGCGATTTAAGGTGGCTAAGTTAGACAAAGATTTAGAAAGTCGGCATAAGCTTCTCATATATATTACGTTCATAAGAGAGAAATTATTAGGTAAACTTTTAGCTAGATAATAATTACGTAAAATATCTTCATATGAAAACTGTTGAAGTACGTAAGTGAAACAAGCGCTATAAAAATTAACCGCTCTAAAAAAAAAGATAAAAATCATAGATCTTCTTCTCGTCAAACTTTGACATATCTTTGAAGGTCATCCTAAATCACACTATTAATAACAATTATTAATTAATTCAAAAAATTATTTACTAGTTTAATTTTATGTCGCTAAAAGTTTAGTGGTTAATTTTTCTCATGTGAAGGATTTTTTTGAAAAAAATTCAAAGTATATTAGAAACTAGAATAGTAGACTAATTATGCTAAAAGTATTTTCACGATGACATCTTTAAATATTAATTTTTATTCCAACTTAAATATCATCAAATTTCACGAAATTGTAAGAAAAATTTGAATTTTTTAAGTTATCTTCATTAAGATGTTTTATGAACAGCGAGTTTTTCCGAATCAGAATGGCAACAATGTCGAAAAATTTCCGTGTATTTAAAAAAAAACTAGAATGGTAACTGAACCACTTTATAATATTTTCCTATTGATATCTTTCAAAATAAACCTTTTATGGACAAAAATGAACAATTATTGTCTACTTATCATTTTGTCATGTTCAAATTCTGGCATAAAGAGCTTATTTTTAAAAATAACAACATAAAAAAAACTCTGAAATAATTGAGTTGCCTTTCTAGTTTCTAAAACGCTTTCATGTTTCCCTTTTAAATTTTGTTTCAGAGAAGCAAACTTTAATCTCACCATAAAATTATTTTAGCACATTTGTCGAACATTCTAGTTTCTAACTAACTATGACTTCCTTCTTAAATTTCTTTCTAAAATGTTTACATCCATTTTGTAAGATTAAAAATTATTGTTGAGCCACGCACTTTAGTATAGTTACACGAATGTAATAAATTAATAATCACCCCTTGAACAGTCGGAGAGAAAGTATGTTCTTCTAGCGGCTTCAGTGCATCGGATTGAAGCTACATCAAAATTTTAATTTCAGATTAACTTCTTAAATTGAATTTAAGAATATTAACTCAAATACTATACTAACAATGTCATAAATGTAGGGAAAGAGTAAAGCACCAAAGAAATCAGTAGCTTCTCTCGGCAATTGTGTTGGCATGTTGTCGATGGAACAAACTAAAACTCCGGGACCGGCAAAACTTGACAGAAAAAGATTTAATAAAAAATCATTATAATCTTCCGTCGTCGGCCGATATAAAGTTTAAATAAACCTTTCATTGTTTTTATGTTGATCGGCATCGTAGAGACAAAACGGTGTATCGATAGTCGTACAATCCGTCATGAATTCGATGGATCCACCGGGATCGGCCGAAATATCACAAATTGCTAACAATCTATGAGGAAGTGAAGGAGATCCGGCACTGCTCGAAATCCAAGGTGTTGAAGCTGGACGTAAAAGATATTTTGCATCTGGAATTGTGATTAATTTTGGAGAATTAACGGCCCAATAAATTCCGTTTATAATTACGGAGGCATACGGAGCAATCTGTTAAAATACGATAAAGAAAACATTATCTAAAACTCATCTGTATTGCTTTACATCATTTTTATACAAGTGAACACCTTTTTACTAAAGTTGGAGTAATAACGATGCGGATGTTCATCGTACTCTTCTGGATCGAACGGACCACCGTCCTTCCTAACTAGATGGTCGGCACGACGGACGGAACAAGCGTACAGTTTATTTGTTGCTGAACGTAATTCACAATTTATGATTTAGATTTTAAGAGAAAAAAAAATGTCAAACTGACAATAAGTCAATATTTGAATTAGTTTTACCCCCATGTTCTGCAACTTTGCGTAACATTTCAGGTGGAACGTATTCGTGAGGAAGTTCCGAAAACAATTCTTGTCCACCCTGTGGAAAATTAAATAATTTTTTAAGATAGTTGACGAACAGCTGATCCTTTTCGAACTCTTTATTTGTTATTGTCTTTCAGACGATTAAAATTAAAAGAAATAGAGAGTGTTCTAAAAAGTAGAAAGGTAGTTTAACCACCTAAGGCCCTTGGCACACAGGCGACTTTTTTAAAAACTTTTTGATGACAAAATGATGTTAAAGGTCGCTGGAATGTCATCGCAATGTATTTTCTATAGAAGGGCAGCCCTTGGCACCCAGGCGATTTTTATCTGTGTGCCAAGGCTGACGTCCACTTGTTGCAAAAAAAGTCTTTCAAAAGTCGCTTGTGTGATCCAACCCTAACATAAAAAGTTTACTTTGAAAGATATCAACATGAAAATACAGTAACCTTAAATGATTTCGCTACCTACCCTTCTAGTTTGAAGTTTCTAAAAACACAATTCAAATTTTTCTTCAGTAAATGACAAAGCTCTATGCAAATTTTTGTTGTTTCATGTGTATCTTAATTGCCCAAATTTAAGAAAATACCTTCGAAACATTTCCAGAGCCTGAAAAAACAAACGTAAGTGGACCAATCGATTTCGGCATCATTCCAAGAGCTATTTCGTATCCAGCATCTCTTATTGCTTGTCGTGCCATTCCACTGTTTCGATAGTTGTGAGCAGGTCCAATATGCTGATTTAATAACAACACAAGGAATTTAAGATTCACAACCTCATTGTAATTTTTAAAAAATATAGAAGAAATGATGCCAAATAATATAAACCATAAATGGTGTATGGTGTCCCAGAGCTAAAAGTCGTAGTCCTAGCCCATGTAAAATGTTGATTATTCCGGCAACACCAGCCCAAATACCAAATGCAACAATTCTATGACCGGCATTGTCCACCATCTTCTCGTAATCCAACAAACGGATGTTCTATCAATGAGAGGAAAGATTAATAAACTATCAGTAAGGCATAATGTAGACATGCTCACAATAAATACGTACTTTTTCTATAATAGCATCTAATAAAGGCATGTTGGCTTCCTGTGCTTTGATTGTATGCGAAAAGAAGCAGTATGTCTTGTTCGGTATCAGAGCATCGATCGGAACTTGTTTCACTCCTATGATGACATCGGCTTCGGAAAGATCTTCTTGAATGATTGCTCCAGCGTTTGCATAGACCTTGAGCACAGCCGAACAGAAAACAGCATATTATAACAGACGTAGAACGATTTCGAGAGTAATTAGCACGACGAACAATACCTGCATCGGATAGGCTCTCCTATTGGATGGTTGAACTAAAACCTTGACTCCTTTCCTCACCAACTGTTTGACATTTGTCGGTGACAAAGGAGCTCTCCTTTCCCAGATCGAAGCATCTTCTCTTCTTATTGCAATTACTTTATTATTGAGGTTATATGTCAACGTATTATAGCGAGCGTAGTTTCCTTTCGAACGTAACGTTACGTTTCCCAAATTACATACCGGCTGCTCAAATATTTTCCACATACTTTAGAAATCTGTTTTGGACGGGAAAAAAAGGAAACTTATTTTATAGTTGGCCTATTGAGAGTAGTTAATATTACCCGTAGAAAGAACATTAGTAAGTACACGTATTATTAGTAGTATAATTACAAATAAATTGTAGGTTATACAAAACAGAAAACTGTAAAATAATTATAGAATAATTAAATGATACAATATTATGTATTTATAACAAATTAAGTTATGAAAAACTGTTCATATACTATTTACTTTTTAAATTTTTATTTTAGAATTATTGTGGATTATCAAGAAATTAAGAAAATTAAAGTTTGGTTGTAGAAAATATAAACTACAATAATTAAAAATAATCCAATTATAAATAAATTGTGAAATATTTTTACAATTTATTAAAGTGTAAATGTTTGACAAACTGGTGATTACGTCTTTCAGTAATAAAATTACGAGAAATGTTAAGGTGTTTTAGAAACTAGAACTCCCTTATGGAGTTTGAAAATGACCCAACTTTAAGTAGACGATTTTTTTTTCATTTTTGTCTATAAATCGTTTATTTTTAAAGAAATGAACATAAAAATACTATTCAGCTAGTGTTCTAGTTTCTAAAACACTCACTCACTTTTGCCATAGTGTTTGCTCCTGAAACAGCTTTTCTTAAACCAACTTAATAGCAACAATGTTCTTTCAATGGATAATATTTATAACTACCGGTAATTAAAGTGATGTAAAATGTATTTTAAAAAAAGCAAAAAAATATATTCAAAATTATAAAGTTAAAGAACTTTAAACTCTGCCTAGTATTAATAGTGTAAACTTACCAATGATAAGTACTAAAATGGCAACAAACACTAATCATAGAATGAATAAAAAAAATAGTATATATTAACTACTGTATTACACACTGTTGACTAGTTAAAGCTTAATTTTCAAATGATTGGACATGACCTAGCATTTCTTCAAATATAGTTGCATGGTCAAGAGATTATTACTTCATTTCTAGGAGTTATTTCAAATAATTAGGAAAAAAAGGATGACCTATGCCCAACAGTGGAAAATAAATCTACAATAAATCAACTTAACACATATTATGATAGACTGGACATTTACGCGGACATTCAAATCTCAACTTCCCAGTTGCTTCATAAAATTATAAAAACAAAATTAATACGAGTATACCTTATATGAACGTTAATACTGAATATTTAATTTCTAATATAAATTGTCAGCTTTTTAATGGTTTTAATAAATGTGAACTAAATTATTGTCAATTCTTATTTAACTCATTCAGAAGATATCAGTAAATTTCTCAATTGCAATTTTGCAACATCTAAAATTAAAAGATTGGCTTATAATATTAACTAAAGTTTCGCAATTGATGATGGTATTTTCCCCACTTAATTCACTTCTAAAATGTTAAGTACCGAGTACAACAACAACTAGTCGGAATCAACAACTTAACTTTTCAATTAAATGTCAACATCATCATCATCTAATTAACATTTAATCAAGTTCAGAATGAAAATTTAATTATTCTACTCATGTAATAAAAACAATCATTAAAAAAATTCAGCTCAAAGTACTGCTTTAAATGATATAAAAAATAAGTGCAATAAAAAATTAATAATAATTTGACTTAATTAAGTTTAAAACCGGACACTTGAATTTAAAACGATACTTTTACAATCAGTGTATTGTTTTAAAAAAATTAAATTTTTTTCAAAAAAGAGTTTTTTTGTAAAATGTATTGGGAACTGTTTTTAGAAACTAGAAGGGTAGCCTAAATATTTATCACATAAGGGTATTTTCACATTGATATCTTTTGAAATAACCTTTTTATAAACAGATGATATTTTTTAATTTGTCTGCAAGAAGTATATATTTTGAAAGATAACAACATGAAAATATGATTCAGATATCATTCTAGTTTCTAACACACTTTAAATTTCTCCTTAGTGTTTTCTCTTCTGAAACACAAAATAACAAAAGTCAATTAATCAGATGTTCACAAAACTTAACTGTAATTTAGAATTTTGAAATGAGAAATTGAGAATGTGAGTGGGAAATACGATCACTGAACTTAAAAAAATTCGCCCTGTATCTTATAATTTGTCAGTGGTCCTATTACTATTCAAGGTCGGATGGACCATTTACCATCAATTTGTGTGTTTGTTATTGGCACCAACATTTTGCAAACTAACACGTAAATAATTTTACAAACAAAAAAACGCAAATAAATAAGAAAATTTACCTGATCAATAATAGCTATTGAGAAGAAAAATCCAAAATATCCTAAAATTTCAATATTAATAATATTGCTGTTATTAAAAGATGTCTATTTCAAATCCGATTTAACATTTCATGTAACAGATGAGATGCTGCGTCAGTAGTTACAAGTTAGGTCCTCTCAAAAGGGGACCCGAGATGAATGAGACTCCACCTATTTTGTTTCTAGTTGCCACGGGAAACAACAACGTCACAAATCTTAACATAAGACACATTTGACATTTTTTTTTCATACGATTGGTCGAAACAGAACCAAAACCTATTTGTGTGTGTGGCATGATGTTTTTCAAATTTTAAAGCATCATCATTAATATAACCTTCAGATATAATATATTGATACAAGGTTTTCTTAAATAAAAACAATTCTAAAATAAAAAGCCTTCCAGAAATTTATGTTGGATTAAGTGTAACAGTGTAACTATGAGCTCTTAATTATTCTGTCTTTCGGTTTCAATTGCAAAATTAAGATAAACTTGCATATTTTTAGAAACTAGAACGGTAGCTCAATCACTTACAAATATCTGCAAAATAAGCTTTTAATTTATTTCATACTTTATTTTGTAATATATCAACATGAAAATACCCATAAGTAAAAAGATACCCTTCCAGTTTCTTTTACTCAAGAGATAATAAAATAATCAAGAGTATGAAAATATATATCACATAACTAACATATGGCACTATCCCTCTGACACAGGCCTTCTTCTAGGCTACTTGCAGAGTCATTTTTCAAATTCAAATTGTGTACACAAAAGGGAACGATCCACACATCAAGCTGACAAAACACAAACTAAACAGAAACTCAAGAGTTTTTAGACACAAATTGGTGACAATTCTAAAACATTTCTGCGACTTTTGTATTTTGTTTTGTCTGCAATTTCACAAACTATTTCATGTCCCAGGTGAAGTCCATAAACATTAAATAAAAGGTTTGTGTTTTGTCTGAGTACTATGCAACATTTTGTCAACTGTTATGTTGTGCACGGTTAGTATGAAAACAACAGAACACTTGCGTAGTTTACGCTATAGAAACAGAAACAATAACCAATTTGTTCACAAATTTGTTGTGATTTTGTTTTGAGTACTGCTGACAGTTGTTTCTTCAGGTTTGTTTTGTTATCAAACGCTGTTTTTTTCTGGCATTTTTGTTGGTAGATCAAGTATACCGGTGTAAGATAAACGCATTTTCATAAGTTTAAGAAGAATAACCACTGGTCCATAGACTTACCTTTTTTTTTCTTTAAAAAAATGTCCAAAAATATAAAAGATGCTTTAATCTTCTGAAAATACCTTAAAAGTTCTCAAAAGCTTCCATAAAGTAAAGAAATTCAAGAAAATTTTTAAATTTTCGGTACTTAAACAATTAGAAATGTAAAACAAATGAACCGAATAATTATTATTATCAGAATGAGTATACTCACGGTTTGTAAATTGTTTCTACTTCCCGTCCTAAATGATACAAATGACAATTTTGATCACATGGAATGAAAAAAGCAATGAAAAAATAATTATTTATTAATAATTACATATTAATGCGATTTGAAAAAAAAACATTGAAAATTCATTTGAAATTAATTATGCACACAAAAACTTACGTGAAATTAATTTAACGCTTCAAAGTTTAAACAACAAATAAATCATTCTTTGTTTTTTGTTCAAATTAAAAATTATGGCACTTTTAAAAAGAAAGCAAAACCTGATTGCATTAGCTGTTTTTTTTTATTTGGTTTATACAGGACAATGAACTAAATTGTTCCTCTGCCATAGGGCCCTCTGGACTGCTCGCAGAGTAATTATTCCAAAAAAAATTTACACCCACTTTTTATTTTTTTTTTATTAAAAACGTGTATTAAAATTATCATCTTATATTTTTTCTAGTATTTTTCAAGGACGACTCAAACTGAACAAAAGGCAGAAATTCATTAATGAAATTTTGCATTTAAAACTTCAATTTGAACCCTCATGAACAGGGTTCCTACATAGAAACACCTTTTTTTAATGAGTACTTTTGATGAGAGTGTTACTAAGTCAAACTATTGGTAAGGAAGTTCAAAGGTTCAAACTAAGAAATTTTCATCTTGAGTTTGGGCCTTAAATTCTTATTTAAAAATAATTCTATAAAAAAATTGAATTGATTTTCAGGTGATATGTAAATTTCGATTTTGTAATATAACAAAAGAAACCAGATTTCTATTACATAAATTTGCATGTTGCATACGATATTAAGAGAATCACAGAGCGTTATATTTAAAGCGAAAAGAATTATGCCTTTTTTCAGTCAAAAATACTGTTTTGAGGCTAAAATCTAGGAGAACTCTTGGTTAAGTGTTAATTAAGTGAGAAAGGATTATCTTTTTGCAGTCAAAAAGGCTTGTTAAAGGTTAGAGTAATTCTAGAATTTAAAATATAAACTGAAATTACCATTATAGGTTAACTCGTGTCCTTGATTGCAAAAAAAGCATAATTATTTTTGTCTTAAACATTACTTAATCAAGAGTTCTCGTTTATTTTAGCCTCTAAACAGTATTTTGGATTCAATCAAAAGCATTATGTTTTCGCCTTAGTTATAATAGCTTCTGTTTGATTTTTTTAGTCAACTCTCGTGCACTAAACCGTTGTTGCTTAAAATAATGACGCAAAAGAAAACTTGATATACTGCGTCGTTTTTAAGAGGTCTTAGCTTTGCCTTCAAGCAAAGTTTTAGAAATAGGGTTGTTAAAATTTAAATAATAATAAGCTTTTTTCATTTAATAAAAGATTCACGATGCTGAATCAATGAACATTCACTGAGTTCTTTCATTTTGCAAGCACTTTTTCATATATACAACAGTTCAGTTGTTTACTCATTACGAGCCTTTTTTATGCAATTTCAGCTCGACTTGTGTTAATACAGCTGCTGCTGCAAAAATGTTTTCCAATCTATGTAAACAACACAAATTAAAACGGTCTTCGCTTCGTACTTGGAATGCTCGCAATCACAACATTTCAAAGAACACACAATTATATAATCAGTTGCATTAGCAATTTAAAGCAGATTGACAACTGAATAGCCTTAAAATTACTCATTAAATAATCAGTTAATTACACACTGGATCTAAAATCTGTAACTGTCTCAATGAAGCAGTTCTGAAATTTTTCTTGTCTTTCACTTAAAACAAGTCTCAAAAAAGATGAACCATAAAATACATGTATTTTTTTTAGTAAATTGATCAAATTTCCGCCTCTTAAGAATTTTAGATCAAGTTATTTTTTCATTTCAAATCAATCGTATTTTATTTATTATAATTAGAAGTTATTTTACTTTATAAAAAAATTTGTACTCTTTACTAACTTCGTTAACTTGTTTTTAAATTTTAACTTCGACGTTTAGTTTTTAAAAAGTCATTTGTTTGTAAACACACAAAGCAAAGTAAAAGCTTTGTTTTTTTTTTGTCAATTTTAAACTACTTCATAAAAGTGGTTTAAAAAAAATTACACTATTTTTTTCTGAGTTTACACGATTAAGAAAGATGATAATTTAAAATAAACATAATTAATGATCGATCGATCTACTGAAATCACAAAATTCAAATAAAATGTACCCATATTTGTGTTGATTTATAAAAATATGTTAAATACCTATAAATCATAAAACTCGGTTAAAAGACCGTCAAAATCCGCTGATGGTTTAACAGATTAGAAACGCGTTCCGATTACTTGAAATGCAAACCTTTGAAATAAAACGGTTAAGGAAAAAAAATCGTTTATGTGTTAAAGTGTAGATCCGAAACTACGCGAACGCCTTTTCGAAAAAAAAAACAACTTATAAAATAATTTCAATATTTATTTGAAACTAGAAATGAACACGATGGCTGTTAAGTTTCTTTTCACGACAGTATCGTTCAAAATAAACTTTTAATAGTTAAAAAAAAGGCGAAAATTATGTTTTTTACGCTATAATATTAGCAACCACAAAAAATAGTTTGAAACTGCCGTAAAAACGTTTCTTTTCAAAAAAATAATCATCAGAATCATCGTCTTATCTTCGAGTATCAAATAAATACTGAAATTCTTTCAAAAATTGCTTTAAAAAAACGTTTTCTCGTCTTATTTCTTTCCTCTAAATTATTCCTTCGTGTGATTTCTGTCTCAAAACCGACGCTCACTTTGAAGTTTGACAACAGATTCATCTGTTTAAAAACTTCGGCTTCTTTTTTGCCGTCCATTCTCATCTCTTCGTTCTTTCTTTCGAAAGCAAAAAAAAAAAAAACGGAAACAAGTCATCATCGCGATCATCATTCATAGAGAAGAATTAGAAAATGAAAGTTATATTTGATGGACAGACGAAACCGACCGATCAGTGGTCAAATGAGAGAAGAACAACAAGATAAAGTGTGTTTGTCCGATACGTTCTTACTTCCCTGAAGTTTAAACTGATTCCTCGCGTCGTTCGAAGCCGACTTTTGATCCGCTGTCAATCCAGATCCATTTCCGTGTTGATCTTTGAGCTTCTTTGCCAATGTGAGCATCGCTTCCGTCACGTTCTTATCCTCCTTTGCACTCGTCTCCAGAACACAAATCACTTCCTCTAAGTTCTCGGCAACCGCTTCCGCTTCGACCAATTCAACTTCTCGCGATTCTTCGGCGTCACACTTGTTACCTTTTTTTTTTTTCAATTAAAAAAAAATAAAAACGAATATATTTAAGAGGATCAAAGGTCAAAAGTTGACTAATTATACCAATAACCATGACGAGGACGTTGGTAGCTGTGTAACGTCTCACTTCGTCCATCCATCGTTCTACGTTCGTAAACGACGACCTCTTCGTCACGTCGTAAACGATCAAAACACCGTGAGCGCTACGATAATAACTCTGCGTTATGGTTCGAAATCTTTCCTGTCCGGCTGTGTCCCAGATCTGAAGCTATTATTTGATAAACAACAAAAATACATTCAAGAGTCAAGTCTATTAAAAGACTTTTGTTTAAACAATAGAACAAACAACAAAGTCAACAAATCGCACTTCTCAGAAAACACAAGTTTCAAAGTCCTCTAAAAACTAATCTGAACAGTCATTTTTAAGAGTTTGAACTTACGTTACAGCCATATTGTTCAACAATTACTTTCGATGAGAATAAAGTTCACAGACATTTGATTTTTCCGAAGTAACATTCAGAAACAATTCAAAGTTTATTATAAACTTTTTATATTATATAAATTAATTATTAGTAATAACAGATGATGATGATGATGATGCTAGCAATATTTACAAAATACTCAACCACAATTATGTTTTTTTTTTTCCAATCAAAAAGACTGGTTAGAGGCTAGAATTTTCTGGTTACTAGCTAAACTAGCATTTATGAACGACAAAAATCTAGCCTTTAACCAGTTTTTCTGATTTTAAAAAAGCATAATTGTTGTTGCTTTATTTATTATGTTATAAGTTGATAGCTCTTTCAAAATATTTCAGAATTCATGAATATTAACTCAATGTAGGCCTAAATCCACAAATTTGAAGAAAGAGAGAGAAAAAAAAAACTCTTAACTAGGTTAGAAATGGTTAAGGTAGAGTAATTAGGTTTAGTTTACATTCGAAACTACTTTTTATTGTGAGAAAATTATCAGTTTTTCCTTCGAATTCCAGTTCTGACTGTAAAATAATTCCATATCCTCTATGTTCTAAATTGGAACAAAAAAAAGGAAATTCTTTCGATTAGCAGCAGCCAGCTTAGCCTCTATGCAGGAGATTGTATAGCTTTTTCACTTTTATTTCTTTGCGTTTTTGTCACAACTTTATATTATCAACTCCGCAGCTTTACTCTCTTTGGAAGCTAGCGGTTGCTAATCGAAAGATATCCTTATTTCAGTTTTTTTTTTCTCTCGTCCAAATCACTTCTTTATAAACTATCTGAAAATGATTTATTATGATTAATGGATGTATTCCAGCTAATTTCTGTCCAATTTAAAACACATCCTCGTTTACAATTGAACACCTTCTCCCCTCTCTCTTTCTCTCTCTTGTCCTTTCTCTCTCTCTCTCTCTTGTTTTTTCTCTCTCTCTCTCTCTCTCACACACACACACTCTCTTAAGCAAATAGAAAAACACATCATAATAATTCACTCTCGTTATCGTAAAAATGGAAAGTCAACACATTCCAAACACGAATCATCGACCGAACACCTGTTGAAAGACAGAAAGCAATTCCAATCTCACTCTTTCTGTGATGTTATGTCTCTCTTTCTCTTTAAAATATAGAAAAGTAAACATATTATTTAAAAAAATGATTCGCACACTCATTAAAATCCACTTTCTTTCGTTCTCACGCGTTGAATTAATGAGCTAAAATGTTAATGAGGCGTGCAACGTGTTATTAAGCGAGTTGTTCTCAATCCCTCTGTCTCTCACCTTGATCCTTTTGTTGTCTATGGTTAATTCTTTCATTGCGAAATCGACTCCGATTGTGTTTCCGTGTCTTTCGACGTAAGTTCCAGCCTTAAAACGCTGAACTACACATGTTTTACCAACGCCACAGTCTCCTATAACAACTATTTTAAACAGATAATCATAAGAATCATCGCGAAATAACGGAGACATCGCGACAAAATTAACAAAACTAACAAACAACAAAAAAAAAGAAGAATGAAATCTGATGAAACAAACTTTCGCTTGTCAGAAAACGGATATTACGTCAAAAACTAAAAACCGGAAATATAAGCTTATGAAAAACAGCGCTATCTATTGGCCAGATAATTAAACTAATGCAAAAGGGGGACGATATAAAAGAAAATCATGTACGAGATTCACTAAGATTCACAGCAATGTGTATGTATTTCAAGCCGATTTAGTTTTGATTCGCGTTTTACTGGATACTCAGATTAAAACTGAATTGTGAAAATCTATTAAAACGTAAATCGAAAGTAAAACGGCTGAACTTACAGTGCGAGATTTACCCTCTGTATCGTCTCCATTGAACTAAAAAAAAAAACGTTTCGCGCCACTAGCAGACGACAAATTCAAGCAATGTGACAAGATAAAACGCCGCGTTTATTTAACATCTGATTTTCTAACTCGTTTTATTTTGATGCAAATCAGAAGAGCAAGTCTAATGAGAAATTAAAAAATTCACTTAAGCGTATTTTCACGTTGATATCTTTCAAAATAAACTTTTTATAAATAAAAATTAAAAAAATATCACCTGCTTACAACTGGATCATTTTCAATTTGACATAAAAAGTTTATTTTAAAAAAAAATAGCAACATGAAAATATTCTTAAATGAGTTACCCTTCTAGTTTGGAAAACAAGTTTCAAGTTTCTCTTAATTTTGCTCCTGAAGCACAGAATAGCCAGGAGCACAAGGAGTGTTTTTACACTTTAAACCAACCTTAAAAAGAAAAGTTAATAAAAATTATTTTATTAATATTAACGGTGATTAAATAATTAATTTACTAACATTTTAAACAAATATTTACACAACAACCTGTAAAAGCCACCATTTAGCTTGAATTAGCAAAATAACCACGTTTAACAAAAGATAAACGTTTAGAAACTTAATTTTTGACTAAAAACAATAAACAAATTTAAATTAAATGTATTACATTTTTAATTCCATTTGAATGAAGAGCGATATCAATGATATAATTTGAAATATATCAAATTCGAGAAGTACATTTGAAAATTTACAGAGAGTGCAGGATTTTGAAAGAGCATAACAAAAAAAAATGTAATAAGAAATATGTATAAACGGCAGCCATTTTTTTCTTCTCTATTTTGTTGCCGAGTGATGACGTCATAAACACGTGTTTGTTATATTACTGTTTTAAGCTTTCAAAGCTAGAACAGAAGACGACCACTAGATGGCGGGGCTCGTCAAAGCCCTTGCATTTGCACCCAATCCCATTGCAAACATCTCAACTCTGGAGTCGATGATGACGCCATCATTTACATAATCTAAAAATAATGAAGAATTAGATTAATTGAACTTTTTTCTTCGTCTTCTTCTTTCGAAACCGCTTTAAAAATTAATCTCAATTACCACAAAGTCTGTCACGAAGTTCGGCAATTGGCAAAGGAATCATTTCCATATTAACTAATTAAAAATTTAAAAAAAACAATTATTACTTCAAAGTTATTTAAAAGTTAAAATAATATTAAAAAACATAAGTCAATGAAAGCAAACCTCCTTCATGATGCTGAAGACGAATGTGTTTATTATGATCCTCGCTACCATTAATCTATTTTAGCAAAAAAAAATTATAAATTAATATGCATTATTATTTAGTAATAAAAAGCAACTCATTTATTCTGCACTCCATAAGCACACATTTAAAAAAAAAATTAATACTGTTTTAGAAACTAGAAAAGGAATTTGTCAATTTTCAAATTGATATTTATAAAATATAAACTTTTTAATGTCAAGTTCTAATTGCTTTTTTTTTCTTCAAAACTTTATAAGTACATATTTTGGACAAACTTATTTCATTGCAGTTTTGTAATCAGTTTTCAGAGCTGAAAAGTAAAACATGTTTTACTTTTTTGTAAATATAACGATAGTTAGTAAAAGCCCCTCGAAATTCAGGTTTTCTATCTCATTTTACATGTAAGATTCGGTTTTGTTTTGTTTTTTTTTTTTTGCATTTTTTTTAAAAAAAAAAGTGAGTCACTGGACTTGTGAAGTTTTGAAGAAAAAAGGCCATCAATTGTCCCTTTTTTGTTTTTCACTACAAGTCGGGCTAATTATAATAGTTATTAATTAACAGTTAATTTAGTTAACTACCTCAACTGTAATGAGTCGCACTCTGTAGTCTGAAATTCCTGCATCTAAAGCCGTAACTAAAATTTGGAAGAAGAAAAAAAAAACACATTAAAATAATAAAAACAAAATGTTTTCAAAGTTGATGAAAAATTAAAATAATTATTTAGTAGGTTTCGAGAGCCATCATTATTTCTATGGATTTGTATGAACTTGAAATAAGAAATTACCAAGGCCAATGTTTCTGACGTTGCCATGATACCCAGTGACGTCCCTCAGTTCCCTCAATGCGGCATCTTCGGCTCTCTCATTTGCTTCAACAATTCCTAGTTTTTTAATAAAAATTAAAAATCAAATTTCAAAAAAAGTCCATAAACCACAAATATCGCATTTCATAGAAAATACAGGGTGGCTTCAAACATTTGCCCTCATGGGTGCTAAAACAACCAGATATCTATTGACACCGTGGTGGCCACGTGTAAAGCACATTTTTTTTGTATTCGATTGCGGTACTCAGGTTACGTACAGTTAATAGCCGTAAACAAAACAAAATCAAATAGAAGGTGACTTCTTCTTATTTGTTTTAAAAAGAGAACTTTAAAGAATTTGAAAGTGTTTTAAAAAGTAGAAAGAGTAAATGAATCGCATAAAAAAGTATGTTCATGTTATTGTGGTGGTTTCGAACGATATTCCTTCTTTTGTAAATTAAAAGACATACAATGAGTATGATTTCTTTTACTGTAACTATTTACAAAACACAATTCAGACGAATTAAGGCAGTTAGGTTTCTTTCCGACTTTCTTTTCTATTAAGTTACAAAATCGAAAGATAGTTAGAAATACGAAAAGTGAAGGTTTTCACATAATCATATTTTTTAAAATATACTTTTTATGTTAGTTTGGAAGAAAATCAGTAATTGAAATTGTCATAACAAATTATTTTTAAAAAAGATCAAATTATGATAAATTTCTCTCGAAAAAGCTGGAAAAGGAAGTTTTTTAAGCAAATGTGTCTCGGCAATTAATGACCCGTTCTGATTAGTATTGTTTTGATTGGAAGTTTCAAAAGGAAGTTTTGATTATTTACCAACTGGAAATTCTAGTGTGTAAGATCTGAGAGGCGGTCGATACTGTTTAAGAAGCAATAGACAATCGAACATAAGTGGACGTTTCAGAACGGCTACGATGACCACACAGTCGACGTCACTGTTTGGTGATCTTTCTGGTCTTTTTACGTATTCCCACGATCTACAATTAAACAAATATACTTAATTATTAATTTATTGCAATTACACATTGACTTTAAAGTGTAAAATCTCTTGAACTCTGGCTATTGAGTCTTTCAGATGCAAAATGAAGAGAAACTAGAAAGGGTTTTAAAAACTAGAAGGGTAGTGCTCAATCACTTAAGTGTATTTTCATTTAAAATAAGCTTTTTATGGTTTATTTTGTTCATAAAAAGTTTATTTTGAAAACAAATATCAACATTTATGAATCAGTTACCGTTCTAGTTTCTAATACACTTTGAATTTCTCCTTAGTTTTTCCTCATGAAACGCACAAAATAACCACAGAGTTTGCAAAACAGCTGTTCATAAAACATCTTAAACAAATATTAATAAAACAATCCAAAATTGAACGTTATAACATTAAAACAAACTTATAACTTACTGTGGTTGAGATACAACTTCAGTCATTTTGAATAATAAAAAAAATATTTAAAAAAAATAATAAATAAAATATATATAAAGTTTAAAAAAAACAGCCAAAAACTATTCGAAAGAACTTAAAGTTACTACTTTAGGTTATAAAAACAAAATATAAAAGTATAAAAAAACAACTATTTCTCTATAAGCTTTCGTATTACAGTTGCAAAACTGAAGATTACTAATTTTCAATCATTATTTTATATTAAAAATGAAATGGACTTTCATTTTCACGCTTGAACTCTGAACTTTTCATCTCATTGGTTAATCACTTAAAACTTTAACGCTCGTGATTTGTCAAAAACACTATTAAATATCATTTTTACGTTACAAAGATCAATGACTGGAGTTGATTGGCTGAATCACACAAAACTTTGTTTTCATTTACTTACACATAAAACGTGGATAATAAAAAGCACCCAAAAAAATTGTTTTTCTAGTAACGGATCAGACATAAGGCCTTCTTAATTATATATCATTGGAGTCTATAGGTTATCAGTTAAAATTACAATAAGTTTATAAAATTATATTATCAACCCAACCACCCAAAACATACAAATTAAAAATAATTAAGTAGAACAATTTTTTTTTACAATGTTAAAGTGCAATTATGATGTTTTATGAACAGCTAGCTAGTTGTATTTCAGTAGCTAAAAGAGAAATTGAAAGTTTGTTAGAAACTAGAACGGTTGCTGACAAAGATGCGGCTAAAAAAAAGCACGTGGCATCTCTTGTTTACTGTAAACTAGGATTGGTTAAAAAAAAGTTATCAGCAAAACGGTTTTTTTATTAGTCAAGATAAGAACAGTTTGGCCTCATACTTTGAGATAATTTTTTTAAAACAAAGTTAACTGTTGACCAGAAGTTATTTTTAATATTTATTTAGATTTAAAATTTAAAAAACCACCTGTGATTATTAAAGTTCAATTTGAAACCAAAGAACTCAAATAATTCATTGAATTACGTCTTTGAATTACGTCCAATCAGCTTGAGAGCCATCTTCCCAATCATAAACGATTGTCATTTAAGACAAAATTATGAGAGTTTAGAAAGTTTAGATAAAGTTCACCTGATGGTACTAAAAATCGTTTAAAATAGAATATTTAAGAAACCCATAATAAATGCAACACATTAAAAAAACGTCTGCTGATAGCAACATGTCAAAATGTAGTTCTACCCAAAATAAAATAAATTTATAAATAATTTAAAAAGTTACTGAAATGCAAAAACCAAAACTTGAAAATTGGTTTGAGATTATTTTTGAAAAAAAAAATTCGTAATTATATTTTTTGATATGTTGTTAAAAAGAACAACGGTAAGTTTCCTATGTGTATATTTAATAGTTTCTTAGGTATTAAATTTTAAACAATAAACTGCATGTGCCACCCAAGTAACTTTGATAATGATAGACTGGGTGGCGTTGGTTCAGTGAGAAATTATGCATAATTTTGAGAGCTACGTGCCAATTTTGTCACTTACTGGTCACTGCGATCACTAATCAGTCACGTAGTAATCTCTAATTTTACATGTGAATATGATTTTTATGTTAAATATAGGTCATATTTAGGAGGAGGAGGAGGAGGGGGGCTCCCAATTGGGAGAAGGTTGGGCTATAGTACACACTTTAGAAACAGCATGTGTCACTATGTTTCTAAAACTGTCCCGTCTAATTGCAAAATTTACAAGAAATCAACACAAAAATAAAGTGAAAACCACTTCTGAAGCACGTTGCAAAATGACAGTTAAAATTAATTTAGTTCCCCCGATGACGTCACATTAAATGATTGCCAAAAAAAAATATGATGAACCTATCATATGAGATACAAATGATTCATAATTTCGCAATCGATTGACCACATGTATTGTAGAATGTTATAGGGATGTTAAAATAGATGCAATGTGTCAGTTTATTTCCATCGTGATTCATGAGTAGCAAACGGTTAAACACTGCTAACTTTAAGACAATCACAAAACAAGAGCTAAACATTTGCATATGAAACATTACATCAAATGTTGATAACTTTCATAAGTATTAGCACTATCTTTTCACTTACTCACTCTCTCTCTCTCTCACTTTCACACTCTCTCACTTTCACACTCTCTCATATGGCACATTCCGTTTATCATTGATTTATCGAGCAGAGTGCGACGTCACGGTCCTTTTAATAATACATGAACGTGACGTGAGATTGCTGGATAAATCAATGAATAAAGTAACGTACAGATAGTTAATTAATAATTAAGAATACGACCCATAAAACCAATTTACAGAAGTATTTATGGAGCACTCTGTATGTTATTTAATTTTGAATAATAATTTTGAGGTGTGTAAATTAAACGTAATTTTTTTTTCAGAAACAATATTGCGAATTTAATAAAATTATTAATAAAATAAAATATTTTTTTCTTAAATAGTCTTACCTATTCCATGATTCAATAAAAAATTTAATCAGAGATAATTAAGACTATTTAAGAAAAACATTTTATTGTATTAATTAATTTTAATAGCCAAGAACTCAACTCAATTTAATATCCTAATATAATATAAATTTAAAACATTTTTATGGAAGTAAAAAATAAGCTCGTTTTTTAAATGTGTTCAGATGAAAATTTCTAATATTTCAAATTTATTCTTCCTTTTTAGAAAAAATAATGCCACGAGAATTAATACATACACTATATTTTTTTTAATAATTATCTAGATGAACTTTAGTTCATTTTTTTAATGATAAATGTTTGTTAATTTCGTTCGACAATAAGGTGATGATGATGATAATTTAATTTATTCTTATTTATTTATATTTCCTGTGAGTAAAAAAAAAATCACTGACATTATTACAATTAAAATAAACATTAACCAAGAACTGAATAATTTTAGAAGTTAAAAAACGAGTTAAAAAATCTAAAGTAATAAAACTCCTCTTGAACTGTGACCACAGTTAATTCTACAAAGTTGGATCACTTTTCGTTGGTTATAAATTAATTAATTGAAGATCAATATTGATAGCAAGAAAAACACAAACAATCTAAAACATTGTATGATGATGGATGATGGGTAAAAGAAACGAATTTGATAATAATATTTTGTGGTTTTGTACAACATATTTTCATTTTCACTCATAATTGTTTTCAACTAATTTTGAAAATATTCTGTTCAGTTTCGCGATGCAACAAGTTTCTCTCTCTCTCTCTCTCTCTCTCTCTCTAAATTTCAGTTAAAATTAACTAAAAATTCCAAATAAAAAAGACAAAAATATCTTACAAATGTAATCGAAACTTATTCTAAACACATTTAATGCAGTTACAGAAGCGGACTGAGAGAACATAAAATATGAACCAGGAAACATTTACCCAGCTCTAAGAAAACTCCAAAAAAAATACTTAGAACCACAAACTTTTTAAATATGTCCACGGATATTTTTTGGTTAAAACTCCAACTCTCATTTAGCGAGCGTAACGAGTAATTATTTTTAAAAGTGCGTTAAAGCGAACCAAATTATTTTTCTTTTGATAAAAATGTGTCAATTTTACTTTACCGTTGTTAAAAAAAATTAAGTTTTGCGTTCAATTTTTTAAGCGATTTTTAAACTTTAATCGTATTTTATCACGAAATCAGCCATATGTAATAAAAAACTCTGGCTCTCAAACTAAACGACCAATCAAGAAAATGTTCAGATACGCTAGTCCGGTTCCGAGCAGACTGAGCAGTTCCTATCTAGAAACAAAACTCTCAAAAATCTACGTCGAGACTGACAAGTTTTTACAAAATACTCACCATATTGTTGTTGTGTTTACAAACAAAAGGCGTCAAATGTTCACCTACTGACCCAGTCTGGAAAGTTAATATTTTCTGCCAAAATACATTTTGATAAAAGGCAAAAAAAACAAGAATGTGTTTTTTTTTTAATTTGTACTATCACAAATTTTTGACAGTTATTAACTTATTATGTTCTCTCATCCCTACCAAGGGCCTCGAAAAACGAACTCTCCAAGTTTTTCATTCCTCAACCTTCTTAACATTAACTAAGAATCAAGTTCAAGATAGAGACTTAGCCCTTGAACTTCAACTTGAAACACAATTAAAAAGAATTGTTTTATTGAGTACTCAAGGGTTTTCTGTTTTTGAAGCTCTATATGCTCAGATGGTTGAAGTTTAAGATGGCCATTCACCATGAGATATGGATTGACAGAGATTGCAGATCTGAACTCTGTCAAGTCCAGATCCATCCCTTTTCTGAGCCATTAACGAACAGATCTGGATTGATGTTAGTCTTAGCGGATCATAATCCGATCCCATGAGCCCATTGATGATGAGATCAACGACCGATTTGAACTGACAATCCGGATCTCATCGTGAATGGTCACCTTTATTGTTCAAGTGTCAGATTTCCATCTTGAAATTTCGACCTAAAATTAAGATTACCTTTTTGATCCAAGCGAGTCTTTAAATGTTAATTTAGCAAAAGTCAATTTGTTGCCATCATAAACAACCTGAAACATAAAAAAAAATCCACATAATTCAATTTAATTCAATATTTAAATATTTAGGACATTTCATTTATGAATTAGGTTTAATGAAAGAACACTCTCACACATACACACAAACAAATTGGACTTTGAAAATGTTTATTTATAATTTCACCTACTCTAATCTCACACAAATAAATTTACTTCTATGGACTTTGTGAAATATTTTTTTTGTACATATCTTTTAAGTCCGTTATGGTTGGGCGACTTACTGCCAGATAATATTGTTCGTTTATTGAAATTAATTAATATAATATTCTTAAGATCTGATGATGTTCATTTACAAGTCCTTGGACTTTTAACTTATTAACATTTATATGCCGCCTAGCTTCCATATCCCAAAACCACCCTAACTATCTACACTCCTCTCGCCACCACCATCAGTGGAACCTCATTTCTGAATTATAATTATGGGTTAATGTTCAAACTAAGAAATTATTCAAACCTTTTCTAAGTTAAACATTATATTATATATATAATATCCCAGGTCTGTGCGTGTAACGTCGGAATTTATATAAATTTGAATAAATGAACTGTTTTCCAAGAACAACTATCTGTCGCACCCTTCCCATCCAAGAACCTCATGATATTAAATTGAAAAGGGGAAAAGGTTTATAAAGTGTAGAGGGGGGAGAGAGAGAAACGTGGAGGGAGAAAAAAGGGGAGGGGTGACTGAAATTGAAATGAAAGGAGTAAAAAAAAAAGGAACAAACGACGCGCACGCGCACACCAGAAAAAAAATGAAAAGCTCATGTTCTCTTTCAAATATAAAAAGGGGAGGGAATAATAGCAAAATTAAACTAGAATTTATCACAGGCAATTGTGCCCAGCATTAGAATTTCTTTTGCTCCGCCCTTTTATGAATGTCATCAATTTCTAATTGGGTTTGTTACTTGGTGTGACGTCATAAAAGGGCGGAGGAAAAGAAATTCTAATGCTGGGCCTGTGAATTTTGCTCCCGTCATTTATGACGGGTTACCCCACTAGTTTTTATATAAACCTTAAAACAATAATTTTTTTACAAGCTTTTATTTAAGTTGACATGACCGTTGCCCGTTTGCGTGGACTTTATTTTGCCTATTTTAACCAACTTTCCCCATAACCTAGAGAGCTGAAATTTTGTACACAGCTTCCTCTACTAGTGTGTGCGACCTGTTATTCTGTCGGATCTTCGGAACCACCTGTCAGAGATTTGTTATAGGAGGGTACCTTAAATGACGTCCTTTTCAAATAAAAAATTTACAATCCTGTATTCCCAAAAACAAAAAACATGTTTTAGTAATAGCAATAATTAAAAAATGAAAGTTTGAAAGCTTAGTTTATAATGTCCAAACCCCTTTTTTATAAGCAACTTTTCGACTTGTGAAAATTAAAGTAAGCTTATTCAAAAGCAGAAAAGTAAAAGAACAAATTAAAAATAATTTCCTGTTACTTTTTTTAAAAAAAGAACTTAATTATATCATTTTGATAAAAATCTATTTTAATTTTTTGTTACTTTTGAGTTGAACAAACATTTAACACAATTAGCACGTGAAATTGTTATGAATTTTGCAGGGTTTTTTCTAGCGCCAAATTGAACAAGCGCCAAACTGAATAAGCGCCAAATAGAACAAACGCCAAACTGAATAACCGCCAAAATGTGATAAACACATGTTTAGGTTAGGTTTGGTTACGTTAGGTTTGGTTAGGTTAGGTTTGGTTAGCTGTAAATCTGCACAGTCTGACGTCTATAAAAGCTCACAATATTTGGACCATCACAATTTACAAAAAACCTGAATAACCGCCAAACTGAATAACCGCCAAATGGAACAAACGCCAAACTGAATAAGCGCCAAATGGAAGAAACGCCAAACTGAATAAAAGCCAAAAATTTGGCGGTTATTCAGTTTGGTGTTTGTTCAATTTGGCGCTTATTCAGTTTGGCGTTTGTTCTATTTGGCGCTTATTCAGTCGCCCCTTTTCAGAAGCAAAATTATGAAAAACTTTAAAAGTGTTTTATAAACTAAAAAGGTAGCTCAATCATTTTAGGGTATTTTCATGCGGATATCTTTTAAAATAAGCTTTTTGTCTATAATGTATAAAGCTTATTTTGAAAGATATCAATAACAAAAATACTATTAAGAGAGATTAAGCTACCGTTCTAGTTTGTATTACACTTTCAACTTCTCCAGAATAACCAGAATTTGAAAATCAACTGTTGATAAAACATTTTATGAATTTAAAATTCACTTTTCAATGACCAATTGTCCAAATAATATTACATTCTGCTTAATAATGCATTCACATAAAAATTGTAAAGAAAACTATTAACATATTCTAAATGAACGTTTAATAATCACAGTTCAGCTTCATTCCAGTATTTTTTTTTTACTGATTACAATTATCGACTAATATATCGATCCAGTTTGTCATTGAGACATTAATGAAGTCTAAAATGTTATCTTTCTAATTAGACATTCGCGAGCACGTGCACATCTCAAAGTTCATTTCTTGTTTATTAAAATTTAATCAGTGGCCATCAATCAAAAAAAAAATAAAATAAAATGTCCCATTAATTATAACGACATGCCGTATGATTCACGTAGTATCATGTACGAAGAGTACATTGATCATCATCAGCCTCACTAGTGCCAATTAAAAGGCAAACCGTTTGTCGATCGAGACAACCAAATCGCAGCACTATGGCGCTCTTGCGGTCCATATTTTTTTTGTCTTCCTAATATATCTAAGAGCGCCGTTTTGCTTAATCGAGACATATCTAATTCTCGATGGCAGTAGTCCAGAGATTGACCCTTCCAAAAACTGCATACAAAAAAAAATCCTCTCGTACATTCGAGGAGGCCACAGATTACGAGACGATACTAAAGGCCGTGCACGTATATTGTCTAGAAATGTGGTCTATGTGGTGTCAAAGGATACACAGCGTGAACTCGTGACACACGAACCAAAGTGCTTCCGACATGCTTATGATTTGGTGACAAAACAGCACTTGTGACGAACCACAAGTCGTGATTTGTCGACCATTTGCACGAGTTACATTTGTAGCAAAATGATAAAAATTCGCATGCTGTGACCTGCTTTACTAACCCGATTTTTTAACTTGCTATTTAAAGCTACTTGGTTAAATTAAAAATTGTAAAGAGGCACTCGGTACGTTTTGTGGCTCACGAGTAAATTTCGGACAGCTCGGACAAAAATTGTCATACTATACGTAACCTTCTTTTAGATTTTGAAGCAACATTCAAGAAATTCAACGTGTTTTTCTTTTAGAAACTAGAAAAATAGTTCAATGTGCTAACATTATCTTTAAGGTGATATATTTTAAAATACACTTTTTATGGTACTTTCATCAAATTACCAGAAAAAGTTAATTTTTTAAAGATAATTTCCATTGAAATACTTCACACATTCATCTACTATTCTACTTAATAACTTAAGTTTTTCTGAACAAGTGAAAGGTTAGGAGCCACTTAGCCTCTATGTACAGGCTTTTGTAGCTCTCTTTCCTTCTTGCACGCCTTCAACAGAACTTATATAACAATTTTGTAGCCTCAGCTTAGAGGCTACAGGCTTCTGATCGAAAGAACACCCGTCGAAATTACAATTTGAATCAAATTCAAAATTGCCACAAAGTCTTGTCATGATTAAATCTAGATGTGATTGCAAATTAGGTCAATTTCAGTAATAAAAAATGGTGACTTACATCATCCTTGATTATTTCTGGGTTGGTTGCCATCTTTTGTTCTCTAACTTTTGATTATTTCAAACTTTCGTTGAATTTCTTTCAAACCTTTTTGACGACAAAATAAAAAAAAGACAATCGTTCAAAGACAATAAGTGTATAACTAAAAAATGTACATCATTGAATTCTTACACAAGTAAACTTGGTCGACAAATGAAGAAGGAGGGAGAATTGAGAAACTGGTCAGTGATCAGAGTTCAAATATGCCAGGCCAGGCCCTTTATCTCTCCACTTTCATGCGCGGTCAAGATACGTTTCACAAGTCAAATCGGAACATAACCTTGAGTTTTGAACTGAAACGAAATCTCTTTAAATTCAGACCGATTAACTCGTGGTATTCACAGGAACATTTTTAGAAAAGTTGAAATCATTAAAACAATACAAAAAAACCGAAGAAATTCATCGACAAAGCCCTGAACTCAATCACGAGCCAGTGATTCTCAAAGAGCGTGCCGTGGCACACTGATGTTATGCGAGTTTTGCACAAGCAAACAAAATTTGGGAACCACTGACCAAAATTGACAGTTTTTCCCCCCATTAAGTCTGCTCTTACATTGCGATGTAACCATAAGAATCATTTTCATACATTTTAGTTAGTCGTAAAATCGAGACTAACGTACTAAACTAACAAGCAGTAACTTTTTTATATAAAACATTAAAAAATTTAAAAAGATAATTTTCATTGTCCTTTTTAAAGTTTATATTTAAAAATATTAAGATGAAAATAATATTACTGCATTCATTTAATTTTCTAAGTTGCTAAAGTTTCTAAAAAATGTCATAGTCTTACTCCTTAATGAATGATTAGTCAAAGTTGGCGTTAAACTCAAGCGTTTACATTAAACTTCATACTTCAAAATTTAGAAGTTAGCACTACCTTTAACTAAGCATTTGTTAAGAATAACACTCAAATACATGATCATATTATTATTATTGATTATTGATTAACTAGCAAAAAGCTAGCACTGTCGTTACACCAGTGATCTACAGAAAAATGTTACCAACATTAAACTTTCCCCTTTTTGTTGGTCTTCTATAACCGTTACGTAGATCGACAACAAAGAGACCAAGAATATACTCTTCTTCTGAAACTCACAAAATTACAAAAGAATACATCCCAGTTTCAAGTGGTGCATTCATTTATTTTCCTTATTTTTTGTCATTTGAAAAAAACTAAATTAAAAATAAACAAGTCATAAATTTTTAAGTTTGGTTTTTCACACCTCTATATATTTTTTATCATATTTATATATTTATAATTTGTTTCGTTTTTCTCCCAGCTTTTTCTTTCGATGGTGTTTTCAACCACAACATAATATTGTAATAGTAGTAGTAGTGACCAAAAATCCCATCTTTTTTAACTTTTTAAGTAATGCAATTTAATTATAAACTAGAAAAACCCAGCACTTTATATTTATATATATATATTTATATTTGAAACACACCTTTCGTGTTTACAAAGAAAAACTTCGACATTAGGGGTTTAACATATCAAAATAACAAGTGGAGAAAAAACGAAACCATAAAAAAGGCAGAAAAATAAAAACCGTCCCAAAAATTTTACTCTTGTTTCACAATGTAATATGAATAATAATAATAAACCTTTTAAAAAAAAGAACCACTGAGAATATTTTTTTTTTCAAAGTTTCATTTTATAAATCAAACCAAAAACAAAACTATTTCTTTGCAATGTATTAACAATTGTCGCTCTTTCCCCATCCCCCATTTTATTTGGCGACCAATAGGAGCGAATAAAGAACAAGAAGGCATTGGCCGATTTTTTTTAAGTTAACTATAACATCTCTTATTCATTTTAAACCGATTTCAAATCTAACTCGAGCTCGTAAAGACCGTCCGTGAACAAAATAAAAGACGTTCTTTCGTGTTCCTTTTTTTTTACGAAAACTCGAGACTTACAAAATGTGTACAATTATATTTCTAAGCAACTCTCAGTTATCTGCAGCACAAACAACATTTCTTCTTCTCATTTTAAACGAACTTTTTGTTTGTGTGATTAGCAACAACAACAACAAAAAAAAACGCTTAGTGAATGAATTTTCATTTGCGTTTCATTTTTGAGACAAAAAAAATAATCTTTTAGTTTCTTTTATATAACTTAAGCGAATCCAAATCCTTCGGAACATTCGTGGATTGCCTTAAGAAGCATCGATCTCAGTTTATCATAAGTCTCGTAAGCAGGTAAATCCAACTGGTTGAAACTATTTCAAATAAAATGGCAACAACAAACATCGTTAACAAAAAATATTACTAGCTATCAAATAAAAAAGGCGAAGAGGAGAAATTACCAAGTGTGAGCAGACGGCAAACGGTCCGTCGATCGGTCGTCACGATGAATCTGAAACTTCTGAGTTCCGCTCATTCCTTCGAGAGCTGCAAAACCCTGAAGAGGTACTTTAGACGTTCCCGTTACAAACTGAAGGAACTTTGCTCTGTCGGCCTGATCAAACGACCTCAACGCCCGCCAAAACCACTGAATCTACCAATTGTAATTTAAAAAAAGTTAACCATTAAAACACCAAACATTTCAGACAATGTCAATTGAAAGAATATTATGGAAAAAAAAGACGCACCTGTAACGAAGTTAGTTGATATTTGTAGTATTCCGTGTTGGCTCTGAGGTCATCGATGTCAACGGTCGGCAATCCAGAAATGAGCAACTCCAATTCCTGTTCGTTGAAGATCGAAATGAGACGTTTTGGAATTATGTCGTAGAAACCTTCAAGAAACGCGTTCAGTTGTTTGCGAATCGCTCCCGTCATCTTCATCTGGCAAACGAGTCGAACATATTCCACTTTGTTCTCCTCTTTGACCGGGATGTTACGACCGTTCGGCTTTAAGTCGCGTACTTCCGTCACGCCAAACTCTTGCACCTTTAATACGAAACGAGAACATTTGAGAAACGAAACAAACGATTTAATAAAACCAAACCTCAGTACCTCGGTACTGAACGTAAGCTCATAATCCAATTCTTTGATGTCGTGTTCTAGAAGAAATACCAAACCCTGATAGAAAGCGTAATCTTCACTCTCCATGTCGATGTATCTTTGAGATTAAACGAAACCAGACTTAGAAAAAATCGACTGGGACCTAATACGACTCGAAGCGTCGTAATTTGACTCACTTGACATATTTTCCGAGAATGTGTTTGTAAAAAGAACGAGTAAAGTAGCAGTCGAGCAACTTGTTGTCATAAATGGCCTTCGCTATAACGTGACCTACAAACTTGAAGTAACTCAGATGATTCGAATTACAGTGAGACGAAGAGTTGATCATGTATGTGACACGATCTCCGGGCGACGTCGTAAACAAGGCGTACATCGGATTGAAGATTTCTCTCGATATGATCGTATACCATTCGCGGAGAAGACCACCTGCATCTTGTCCCTCTTCACCTAAATCACGAAACAAACTCATTAGAGCCCGAACACATTAACAACTTTCTTCCCCCAGAGAAAACTCGCCTTCGAAAACGATGTAAAAGCGGTTCTTCCACTCTTCGGCCGACCTACGATGAAGCTCACGGAACGAGTCTTCGAACACGTGCTCTCGTCGTACGTGAACAGCCAAGTCCTCTCGACGTATACCCTCGTCGACGCGATCCAACTCTTGTCGGAAATAACGTCTCTTGATGTCAAAGTCTAAAACCCTAGTGTGATCGACGAGCATTGCGAACGGACCGTCCGCAAGGTGAACGGTCGATTGACGTAGAATTTGATTCAAAACCGTTCGATGCGTTTCTATGAAATAAAAAACACATGACATACCATTCCCTGAGATACACAAGACAATTAAGAAAAATAATCTGAACGTATACACACATTTAACAAAATACGTTATTTCTGAAAATGATGCCTCTCTACAACGTAATTTAATCCAAATATTTCAATTTAAGACTACATCTTAGTACAGAAGAGCACTCCTCTCTATGGTTAAGCACCACTAATTAGCATGCGATATATTTTAATAAAAAGAAAATAACTCGAAAGCCCCAAATACGTCACGACGAACATTTTCAGATTATCACGACAAGTTATAAATTAAACAAAGAAAAAACAAACCAACCTGCAAAGTTGAGAAATTTTTCAGTGTCCGGAGGCAAAACCTGGTTCTGACCAGATAAGTCGGATCCAGAAAGTGAAGACAAGTCAGAATTGGTAACGTGCAAAGGCGAAAGCGGCGCCATATCCTGATGAATGTGAGAAAGTTGACTCTCTCTGCTTTCTTGGCGACGTTCTCTCCGACGTGAATCCTAAAGTAGACCAAAACACATTAGATACATACCAAAAAACCGATAACAAAAAAAATTGAAGACAGACCCTCTCGCCACCGGATGCATGAACCAAGAAGAAAGCCTCAACGGCAGGCTGAAGAACAAGCACTGCATGGTGGTCCGAAGTGTCGGCCAACTCCACTAAACATTCACTCAGAGTCTCCCACAGTTGCTCAAGGTGGAGCTGTTCAGAAAGGCGAGGAAGAGTGGGTACCTCGACCGTCGGAACCTTTGGTACCGTGGCAGTTACAACTAAATTTGCAACGGAACTCATGTCCGAAGACGTCGTGTCTTCACCGTTTGCATTTCTCGGCGCACTCGGTGCGTCAACTTCCATTGGTACTTCCTCAGAAGAAGCCGAAGCAGCAACCCCGGGTGTCGTTTCGACTACGGGAGCTGCAGCAGCATTGTCGGCAACATTCTGATCGGAAGAACCGGCATTTTCCGTATCGGTGGCCACAGTATCCGGCGCTATTGCAGAAAGGGCAACATTACTCCTAGAAGCATCGACTTCTCCTTTAAATGAAATTAAACGTGGAAAATGAAAGAATGTATCTAATATAAATCGAGTTAAGCTTGCACCCACTTTGTTGGGTGTTCTGTCTGATAGTAGCAGCTGCGTTCTCCTTTAGAGCAGCCATCTTTGCAGCTTCCCTCAGGTGGACAATCACTTTCAAAATACGAAGAAAGAATGCTTGGCTCGATGTTTTGCTTGTCAGCAGTGCCATCGATGGCAGATGAAGCTCGCGACCGACCTGCACCCTACTCGACGCAGAAATGATGACAACATCTCTCGTGAACCTACATTCCGATTAAAACGTTTATAGTTTGTTTATTTTCCGATGTGAACCACAGTCAACAGAAAAGAGATTGGAGATTGATACAAACCTATCCTGAAGCAAGCCTCTTTGAGACGACGATCGTGCAGATCCATCGATCGGATCAACTTGTGAGGAAGTACCGGCAATGCCAGCCAAAGAATCTTCATCGGGAGATAACGTTCTGACGTTCGAGTTGGGTTTAGACGTCGTCTCGCCCTTCTGCTGAAGTTGTCGATTCAAACGTTGTAATTCGGTCAACAGAAGAGCTATGTGTTGACAGACAACGAGTCCTAGCTCGCGAGCCCCTTCCAGAAGCAACATAAGGACAGTGTCGCTGACTAAAGGACTACCTCGAGACATCTGTAACAGAAGTGCAGTCGCATCTTCCAGACCTTCTTCGGAGCAAGACTTCGATGTTAACACCTAAGTCACACACAATAATTAAAATGGTGATCGCTAGGTAATCGTTAGTAAACAACAATACCTCAACAGCGAGCCTCAAATGCTGTTCCAACTCAGGATCTTCTTGTATTTTCTTAACAGCGTGCACTTTTTCGGACTCCTCGCTCTTATCTGTCGTCTTCTCGGCGCTAGCCACAGGCACTGTTAAAGTCTCTGCTTCGGACGAAGCTGTCGATGCAACAGGAACACTCATTACATCCATTGGAGTGCTCTGAGATGTCCCGGCAGATGCTGTTGCAGCAGCAGAAGCAGGAGCAGAATCTGTTTCTCTGGCACTTGCTGGTGTTATGGACGACGTGGAAGCTGTAAAAATAAAATAAAATTAGCATATTCACAACATTGAGTAAGAACCACAAAACACCAACCATTCAAATCTGGGAGACCTAAAGAGACTAGTGCCAAAAGTCGCAATAGCCGATCCGTAAGAACCGAACTCCTCTTTATCACAGGATGACTTAACATTCCGACCAGTTGCCCAAGTGGAGACGCCTCGAACGATACCGCAGCTCCTCCACACTGACCACTACCCTCTCCCGCATTCTGACCCGCCGAATTTTGATCGTCTTCGCTGACAGACAGCGATAACGACACCTGAGTTTGATGACCTTTCGGCATAGAGGAACTCTTGCCACCCGCTCCGCTAGACTTACGTCCAATGCCACTCATAGAATCAAGCCGCCCTAACAAGTCCCAAAAACTAGTCTCTTTTTGTTGTTGACTCGACTGAGCGGCAGACGAAGACGGCAGTGGTGCAGGGATCGACGAAGAAGCCGAAGCAGACGTAGACGCCCTCGGAACGGCAGCAGAAGCAGCAGCAACGGTTGCAGCTATGCTTAAAGGTTGTTGCTGATGTTGAACTAGCGGTGTAATTCCGGGTATTCTGTTCGTTGACTGAACATTCTGGCATGAAATGGCTTCGCGCGCTTTTCCCGGAAGAAAATAACTGGGAAAACTCTTTGCTAGTGAGATCAAAGTATCTAACACATGCCTACAAGAAACCAAACAATGAAAAATTAATAAACATCGATCAAAATAACTAAAATAAAACGAAGATTAACCCAAGACCTGCAAACAATTGGTGACGCTTGAGGATGAACTGTTATTGGGCAGTGGCCGGGCTTCTTCGAAGACGACGACAAGTTTCCTGCCGACGTAGACGGAGACCCCGTCAATGGAAAAGTAGAGGGCAACCCCGAAGGACAGTGAGGCGTAGTGTGCCGATGGTGTATCTGGAAGACGTTTGCACGACACCCCAATGCAGCATCCATGCTGATAGACAACCAAGATGGCTGCATCCTAACCGCAGTGTCTGGCCTTTAATAAAACATACAAAAACCGGGTTTAAGTTATTTACGAAAAGATAAATTTATCAAAAATATTAAATTTAAAGTGGATCCACAGTTGAATCCCTAAAACACTAATTTTTCTGAAAACCACAAACATTTTACCTGTGAAGTCCTAAAATAGGATCAATAGTTGACTGTTGTTGACTGGAACTCGATTGCGAGCGGCTCTTTTTGGGTTTAGATGGATGGTTCTCGACATAAGATGCAAAAGGTGTAACAGTGGTTCCATCTATCGGCCTGCACTCACCCGTCCTTTCCAAAATGGATAAGAGAGACTAGCAAAACATGAAAAAAAAAAACAATTCCAACAACAGTCACAAGATAAGAAAACGCAGTTTAACCTTCACAACCCAATCTCTAGTCTGAGAGTGATAGCATAAATTACGAAGAACACGATGAAGTCTTCCAGTGTTTAACTTGGGCTCATCGACGAACAACAACACTAGCAAACAGGTGAGTGCCTCGTGATCAAGCAACTGTCTGCCACGTAAGCGCAGTGAAGCTCCGAATCCTGACGCCGATCCACCTAGAGTTAAACCGGTTCCACTTCCCGATCCACGACCAGAAACGGTGTTCCACGGCCATTGTCCACGCTGTGATCCACTGGCATGAATTGCGTAGCGATTGCCAAGTCGGCCAACTAACAATCAAACAGAAGTCAACCAGAAATCCCATAAAATACTCAACAAAAAAATTACCCGTGTTTCGTATGATACTGGATAACGTGTTACCACCATGCCCGAATAACCTTTCTGTCATCTGTCGATGGTGAGCCTCGAGTTCTCGGCGTAAACTCTGCGCCTCGGTCGCTAATTCGGTAGGAAGAACAGCCAAAACGCTGTCATCCATGTCTGCCAAAACCTTAAGACGATAAAATAAAACAATTTAAATGCAAAAATCTAAACTTTAAAGCACATTTCGAGGTTATTTCATACTTGCTGACGAAGAGCTGGAGGTAAAGTCTGAATGAAAGTGGTCGGATCAACTGGAGCATCGGGGTTAGAGTTTTGAGCAGCAAGCCTTTGCTGCTCTTGTCTTTGTTGAGCCAAAACTTCTTCTTGAATGTGTGGTGGCAGAGCGGCTAAAAACTCTGGATTCACTTCAGTGAAACCCGCAGCCTGTGCCTCAGACGCCTGCGCCTGAGCTCTCTGGCGAATCCTTTGTAACCTCAGCTGTTCGGCGATCACCTCTTGACGAATGTTATCGGGAAGTGCGGCCAAAAACGACGGATCGACGCCTTCTGGAATGTCTAAATTAAGATAATCCCTTAGATATGAACTAAATCGAAACGATCGTCTTGCGATCGCACACACACCCCCTAAGATTCCAGCAAAATCTTCTATGTTCGGTGTGGCTTGAGACGAAGACGTCACAGCCCAGCTGAAACGAAGAAAAACATCAAACAGTGAACAGTTCTTACAAAGTTATACAATATCAACTACAAAAATACCTTTGTTGTTCTAACTGTTCCGTTGATGTCGGTGTTGCCGTCGTGCTACTACTACTTGGTAAAGTAGCCGGCGCGGGAGTCATCGGAGAAGAGCCAGTTTCGTTGTTAGCTGCAAACAGCAACAAATATCGATTACAAAACAATACGACACTCAAGACAAATGCAAAAACAACAAACCAGCTAAAGTGGCAGACAACGATATAGCAACAGGACTTTCAGTTGGAACTGTGGTTTGGCTAGTAACTGAGACATTGTCTGCTCCATCCGATGACAAACTGGGTTGTTCTCCATCAGATCTAGAGCTGGTGTCCTCGATAACGGAAGCAGAGTCTCCTTGTACGGCCGTCAGAACGGGCGATTCCGTCGTCGGCTGAGCAGACACAGCTGCAACATCCATTGGTGATCCAGGAGTAACAGAAGAGGACGAGGACAATGCGGACCCTGTCACAGATAATACAGTTAAAACCAAAAAAGAAAACGTTTAACAAAAAAAAAAATATTTTACCGAAGCGTTCTGGTGTCTGAGGTTGTTGTGCGACACTCGAGGATGTAAAGCCAACTGCGTCGTGCATTAGAACACGTTCAACGACAGCAATCGCAAGACTGTCTGCAACAGAAGCTATGCTCGAATTGACTGCACAAGAAGGTTCCGTCTGTGATTGTGAAACAGAAGACGGGACATATGCAGGCGGATCGGTCACAGCTGCTTCAGAATTTGTTGCAGGTAAGGTAGGTAAACCGATCACAGGTGAAATACCTCGAGCATTTGGATTTTCAGTCATCGTCACCTAACAAAATGAAAACAAAAAATACTGAACTGTCGGAAAATCAAAATCGTAACATTAAACGTTACCTCCATTTCACCATTTGTTGCCCAATTGAAAACTTCCATTTCAGCAGAACCTGCCGTGGAAGTCGACAATGTCTTTTCCTTCTCTTTCTTTTCATTCTTCTTTTTGGCTTCGTCCTCCTCTTCGGCAGCTGCTTGTGCTTTTCTCCTTTCACGCCTCTCGACTAACTCTTCGTCTCGATACTTTTCCAACGTTTCGATTATCAAAGGCTTGATAGCTAAAAAAAATAACAGAAGAAAATAAGCGACTAAATAAAAGTAGAAACCTCATAGCATGAAATTGAAACAAACCAGTAACGCAGTCATGAACACTATCTCCATCGAGAACTTGAGATTCTTCACTCCATCGAACCAAAGCAGATGGAATGTTGGCCAACGTGTTTGATGCTCCTCCACCCAAGAGCGAATTTTGCTCCTTTAAAAGAAAAGGCGAAAACGATCGTAAAATAAATCTAAAAAAAATTCAGTAATATTTCTTCACCTGTATTTCAAAAAGATCCATGTCAGTAGCCAAGATTCTCAGATCTTCATTAGCAACAAGTACACGTGTCTGTGCAGAGGTTCCCGCCTGTGAATTGAGACTCGTCGTCAATTGCAAAAGGTCATGAGCAGTTCCCGGTCCGAGAAGACGATGAAGAATCGCAGGGGGATTTGGATGCCTTCCAGTACCCGCACCAAACGCTGCCATCAAAGAAGCACCGGTAGATCGAGCACCTCCCGGAGAAGAAGACGTAGTTGCTCCAACTCCGGAACGGATTCCGGCTCCATCGCTGTATACGTGCCACGTTTGTGTGGTCGGAGAGAGACGATAAGTGCGTTGACGATCGCCACGATGCAAGCGTGTAAAAAAAGCTCCCTGAGAATCGGGATGGCGAACGAGCAAAGGATGGCTAGCAGATACCAAACCAGGAGCCGGAGGTATGCTAGGACCTAAGAAATACAATGAAGTTAGAGGGTTTTTTTTCTTAGAATAACTGCATAAATTGTTTCATAAATCCGTAAATGAAGTTCATTAACCTGTAGTGTCGTTGCCATTGGCTGCATCATCGACAATAGGAACGGGAAGTTGCAAAGTTCTTATCACTGGACTTCCAAGCATGAAAGACGGAGTTCCTAAGTCACGAAATAAAAACATGTCAAATTTGCAACCATTTCCCACCCCCCTCAATAAACACAGGATTAAAAACGGTAACAAACCATCCAAGTGAATATAAAGGTCATCATGCCGTTCTTGAATTTGAAGAAGCGACTCTTCAAAATCTTGAAAATCAGCATCAAATTGAGAACCCTAAATTTGTCAAAATACGAATTAATACGACAAAGTTATAGGTCTTCGTAAATGGTATCGAAACATACTTCTTCATCTTCATCGTCCTCATCGTCATCTTCGTTATCATCGCCTTCATCTTCTTCCTCTTCCTCCTCCTCCTCCTCTTCGTCTTCTCTCTCATCATCTTCCGCGTCACAATCGTCATCATCTTCGCTGTGTTCAGTGTCGGAATCGGAATCCGAATCACTGCTGCACTGATTGTCATATTCACCTAAAAAGTTAACAATCAGAAACCTAAAAAACATTTCAACCTTATAAAAGTAAAACATACTTTCGTGTCGGGATAACTGTGGATCCTGAGAGTCAAAATCTTCCGTTTCCATCGCGATGACTATGTCTTGAGACGATGACCTTCCTTCCTCGCTATTATGTATTCTTCGTCTTCGTCGTGTGGTGTTTCTGTGCCTATTAGTAGCAACCTGTGTGTGGCGACGGTGACGACGATTTCTAGGTCTAGCCTCCACGATAATAGTCTCCTCTATTATCTGATCTTCCGCATTGTGTCCCACCGGACGATCGAGAAACTGTTCCACTATTTCATCGAGTTCTGACTCGTTCTGAAAGATTTAAACAGTCGTTCGACAAAAATAAGAGAATCGAAACAAAAACGTCTGCAAAAAAAACCACGTTAAAACTTACAGGCATAGAGTACGATGTTTCTCCTCCAACCACTTGCAGAACAGGCGTCGAGTTATCAGTACTATCTAAACCTTCGATGGGACCCGAAACGTCCAAACCTAATCCATCCGTATCCGTATTATCCGTGATGTCTTCCGTTGTCGCCTCCAGAATAGCATTAGTGCCATCAGAGTTCGTCGTCGTAGCCGTGTGGACAGTGTTCGGATCATCGTCCAAAACTGTGCCATCCGCAGCAGAAGACGCTCTTTCACCAACGGCTTGACCATTATTTCCTATCATGTTACCACCGTCAACATCAGAAGTACCGTATCCACCGAGAGCACCCGAAGCGACCATACTAGCCAGCGTGTTGGACGAAGCTTCGGCATTCGTGCCGTTCACAGTTGGAGTTGACACGTTCATGCCTGATCCTTGAGTTCGCTGCTTAACTGGAAGGCCACGTCCACCGAGAAGAGTCATCGGCTGATTAATTACTCGCGAAAGAGTCTCTAATGGCTTCAAAGCCGCATTCACGGTCGTAGCCATGCTAGGATTTGAGAGATCCAAACTGTGCGGAACTCTAGCTAAGTCCTGAAGAACAGATTTCTTCCACAAGAACCTTATGATACTGTTCATTCTGTTAAGAAAGACAAAGAACAATGAGAAACAACAGTATAAAGCCGGACGATAAAACCGTCGTACCCTAGCTGCTGTTGCTTGTACGTTGATGTCGTGCCCAAAGAAGACTGGCTCTGAGCTGGAGCCATCGGTGGACACGACTCGATCATTGTACTGATCAGCGATGTTAGTAATTGAATGCAACTATGTTTTTCGGGACTTTCAACCATCACAAGCGCACGTCCTAGAGCCGCTTTAACCTTTAAAAATACAAAAAAAAAACAAAGATTTGATATTTGCACAGGCGTTGAAAGCACGAAAACACCCAAAGAGGTCAATAAAATTAATATAAAGATAGACTAACTTCTGACACAAGAGCAGACTGAGCTTCTGACGAATGGTTACAAGATGCGAGAGCAGCAATTAGCATTCTAGCGAGTGCAAGAGTGTCTTTATCACCACTACTGTGACACGACGGAATGAGGTGATCAAGAATGAAAGCGAGAGCACTACAATCCTCGGTAACAAGTTCGCTCTGACCAGCTCGATAAGTGTACTCGGCAACGAGACGAGCGCAGCCCGCATACGATCTCACCAACTCGGCCAGAAGACGGCAAATGGCCGACTTTGGCAAAGCTGGACGAGCTCGATCGGCAGCTGCTGTAGCTGCCTCGCTTTCAAGAGTTGTAGTAGATTTGAGACCATGGTCTAAATTCCCAGCATCTCTAGAAGTTGTCGCACCATTTCCACTTCTGCTTTCGGCAGCGTTAACCACGGATGTTTCGTCGACGTTTACACCGACATCCAAAACACCAGCCTGATAAAAAAACGACAATTTATTAAGCCAAAATTAAAAAAACCTAAACATAAAAAACAAAGAAATATTTACTGGCTGATCGTCGTCTCCCTGTTGCAACAAATCATTTGTACTTCCATTACGCGATAGTTCTTGTCGTCCACCGAACACAGACCGAACTCCGTCTGCTGGAGAATCAGCGTCTAGATTTGAAGGCTCAACGTTAGCGTCCGAATTTCCGGAAGCTTAAAAGAAACCAAAATGAACAAATCTAATAAAAATGTAATATTTCACAGCAGAAAACTACCTTCTTCAAGGGGTGGCGTTTTAACCGCCAAAGCATCAAGAAGATCACAAACAACTTCTTTGATTGGAAACTCCAGAACAGGAACAGGAACAGATCTTGCAGGTAAGGCCTTCAAGAGCTGGACAGCATGAGGACCAGTAAATCTGCTCTCGTCCTCATCTGAAACAAACAAATGTTAAAACAAACTTGTTTTTATCCTGCGAAAATAACGTTTTCTGCTAACTCGAAGATGGTGGAATCAATAAAATAAATAAGTCTTAAAAAAAAAAGCAAAAACCTCTCTTGGATGGAGGTGGCAGTGTTATTCGTAAAATAGAACGAGCAACTTCGACAAAGTGTTCCGAACTACGGCAGGCAGCTGGAGCCAAAACACGAAGCAAATAATGCAACTCCTTAGATCCGATGCTGCCACTCGAAGAACACGTAGTCGACCGAATCACCTAAAAAACATAGCAATTGTGTTAAATCTGCCGAATATAGAGAACTCAAATGAAAGAAGTCGACAAACTTTTTCCATAGTATGAAGCAACGTCCTCGGTTCCTCCATTACATGCCGAATAAGCAACGTTGCCAAAGAAGTAAAACCGGCAAACGCAGAAGCTCTCGTCAGTCGTAACAAAAGTCTAGGACCTCCTATTTCAGCGAACACTAGTGCCAAAGCATGTTTCCGCGTGAGTCTCAGGCACAGCCGCAAAACGGCATGTAAAGTGTCGGCATCGACAGGAATTCCAATGAGACCGACACACGATCGGACAACGGTAGCCGCCTGTTCCAACGTTAAACCATCGATCTCAACATAACGACCAAGAGGTTGAGAATCTGATGCTTTGTTTGGTGCGGCAGATGAACCAATTCTTTCATCTTGTTCGTCAGTCTCCATACGACTAATGGCATCTTCAACTGATAAACAAAACAAAATTCAATTACAGAAAAACCAAATTATCGAATCTTTGAGCAACTTATGGCCTCACCTTCAGAGGTATTGTCGGTACTTTTTGCTTTGAGGGCCAGCATTACTGGACGCCTGTTCCCCGTCTCTTCGTTAATCTGAACCATTGTTCCAAACTGAACGGTGTATCTCCGCCGACCAGCCATGAATCTTACACTCGTTTCTCCCGCATCGTACGCTTTGTCGATGGCTTTATTGTTACTCGCACTGTAGATGCACCAACGCCCAGTACGATCATCGAACCACTTCCAAACGCAGGACGTCACTCGAGCCATTGCTGCCTTTCTCTTCGAAGCGGTCGAAACTTTCTCGTAAAGATCAATGAGCAAGATGAGAGGAGCCAACCATTTGGGAGTCGGAGCATCTCGACCGGCAGTCGAAAGACAACTCTGTGACGCTTCCAACAAACGAACGAGAAGATCTAACAAGTTAAAAGCTTCCGCAGCCCTCGCACAAGGAATTCGAGTTTCCTCAAACAAAAGTGTAAATAAGTGAATTCTAGCAGCAGCCTTCGAGGCCTCTTGCGTGGAACTCAGACGAGACGCCCAGTCGACGACAGTTCCGTCGTCGGATGCAGTGAGAGGAGCTGCTGCCCTCAACAGTACAGACACATTCTTGACTATTTGATCAACAAGCATAAGCAGAACATCATCTCTGAACGCATCGCCATTTCTTTGCATAATGGCAACGAGAAGGTCGCAAAGACGATAGACACTATCGGGAAGAGAATCCAACAACCGTAGGCAACCGGGAAGCATCACGTGAGCAAAATCGTCGAGAACACTTTTAGACAAAGGTTCTTCGTCCGCCTGTTTCTCGCGTTCAGCTTCTTGTTCCTGTTCTGTTCCAGACCGTTCCTCGCTTTCCTTCTGATCGGTAGAGACGAGAACGTTCTCGCCGAGCGACATCGCAATGGCACGCATCATTTGATCTTCTTCAGACAATTCCAAATCGGAAAGCAGCGCTTGAGAAGTTCTTGTGTTTGGCGATGGACAAGTCAAAAGATAATCAGTCGCCTGTTCTATGCTGGTCGTGTGTAAAAGGGCTTCTGTTGCCGATTCACGAGAAAAACCCATGTCCATCAATTGTTGAAGATGCTCCGGATCGGGTTCGGGCTCGTCAAGATCTAGTCGACGAGACAAAGCTGTACCACGACCAACGCCAGAAGCGAAAGGAGCCGATACGGCGGCACCAGGGGGCGCAGGAGTTGCAGCTGCCTGACCGATCGAAGGAACAATGGGTGCAGCGACACTAGATGTTGTAATAGTAGATGGAACTCCAGAAGTCCCTGCAGATGAAGATACTGTGGCAATAACAGCGACTGCAGCAGACGTTGTAGGAGGAGCGGATAACATTGCAGTTGTAGCGACAGACGTACTTGCAGAGACAGTGGTTCCGTTTGTTGTCACTTCTTTCTCTTTCAAGTATTCCTGCAGAAAACCAAGAAAAGTGATTAACAGCACACGTTTGAAAACTCTTCTCGACTAGATTTCATACTTTGATTATAGACTCTCCTCTAAGAATGTGGCACAGAATGGTGAGAATCGATTCAGACATTCGACTTCCATACACCTTTAGCGGCTTCTTATCCCATAAAAGCATAACAGCTTCAAAGGCTCGCTGCAATCAAATAATATGCTATTTGGTGTGGACACTAAGTCTTTACAGAAAAGCGACTTTTTTAGGGGTCGAGTTCGACTGCAACGGTACCCTGTACCGACCTGTAAACAAAAGCGACTTGTCGACCACTGATGGGTTACAGGACACCAGAAAACCACTGAATTTCGATTTTAGTAATGAGTTTCGGCAACACGCCGACCACTAAAAATGTCGCTCGTCTGAAAGACCTTAGATATAACCGTTTTTCTCCTACAAACCTTATGAATGTGTATGAGATACATGGTTGGATTGAATGGAACAAAACCAGGTTGAGTCGACTTAGTAGGAAGCGTGTGTGGAGACTCTAAAATGGCCTTCGGATTAACGAGCTTCTCGAGAAGCATGAGCCAAGCATCGAGAAATTCTCCACTTCCGTCCGGAAGATCCGGATGTTCGAGACCTTGTTCCAAAGGTACACGATCACCAGACGAAAGGGCCCATCGAAACGTCCTTCAAATATAAAACATTAAATTAGTTCAATATTTGAAAAAATTGATAACGTTTAAAACGTACTCAAAAAATGCATCCAAACCACCCAGACTCAAAAATTTCTGAAGCATCAGATAATGTGGAAACTTCTTCTCGTCGAAAAGTAACGGTGAAGTGAATCCAACAGAACAAATGAAAAACGTAAGCCTAAGACAAGAACACACAAGCGTAATTTTTCATCTTAATATCTTTTTAAAAAAAGTTCTTGAAATGAGCAGATTCTCAACTCACCTAAATCTTGGAACAGGAGAAGCAGGTGGCGGCTCCCAAGAAAGACCACTGGTAAGTAACTTCGTGAGAGCACAAGCAATAGCACGCGCAGGAGGCGAAGGCAAAATAGGATTCGTTGGAACCGGTTGTCCTCTACGCTGCCTCATGGGCGAGCCCACACAAAGCTACAATTACGAAGAAAAACGAATATAAAGCAAAAGCAAATAAACAAATCTAAACTAGGCAACAAACCTTGACCAGAAGACCGAAGAATTCGGCTAAAGCTCTACCGAGACGAGATGAACTTGACAACAGAGGCCTCATTTGTTTAATCTGTGTCTGAAGAGCCAGAGAAACTTTCGGCTTCGAAACCGCCGTTGCCGTATTCAGCGACTTGGATGATGATGACGAAGACGGTTCGTCAACGTCCATGGCATGACCTTCGGTAGACAAAGCTTCCATTGCCGAAGTCACACCATTACTACCCATTTCGCCGCTACTACGTATCAAAGTACCGAGAGATTCTGCTGTAGATTCACCCTAAAGTAGAAAAAAATGCATTTCTGAAATTTAATTATTGGGCATCGATTACCAGAGAAGTGTTTAAGCTAATGATCCACAAAACGTAGAAAACGAATTTTTGAAGCAACATTTAAAGAAAACAGTAAAAGCTGGAACCGCCATAACAGTTTTTTTTTTAAAAATCTTAAAATAAACTGTTATGAAAATATCCTAAGCAACTTTATTTACTCTCTAAATTACCATATTTACCAAATTACCAACGAAATTCTTTCTCAGATTGCTTCACAAAGGCGCTTTTTACACACAGAATCATAAAAAAGTAAGCACTTTTCGTCTTAAGGTTGGAAAAAAAAAATTGTACCACGCCAAAAACCAAGGAAAAGAAATTAATTTATTCAATTCCCAACGATATACGGCTTTTGGTCATTAATCTAGCACCGATTATGCGAGCAGCAATGCAATTTATAAGTCAAAAGCTGCAGATACCGTACGATGCAGTTACAGTAAAAACAGAACCATTTATTTGAAAACTGACTTTGAAATCTTTCGGAAGTAGCTTCTCCATGTCTATCTTTGCAAATTGACATCCGGCCGGTAAAGAATCCTCGTTGCAAAGTGCCAAAAGAACGGTGCTCTCCCAGACGAGAGACGTGTAGAGTTTACTGAGACCACGTAAGACAGTCAATCCAAGTTCGGAACCCCAGTGACTGACCGAGATCGTCCGAATGTCGCTCTAACGATTTAAAGAGAACGAGAATATTAATTAGAAAATAACGAGAAGAAAACTCACGTGAATCCATTACTTGTCCAGTTCGACAGACGTGAACAAACATCATGATGTAAGCGTGCGTGGCAGCCAGACCATGTAGAAGTGGAGTTGCTTGCGGATTACCAACGGCATCTGGAACGCTGATAGCGTTAGCCAACTCTCGAAGAAGAACAGATCCGCCAGGAGGATCAAGAGGCCGATGAAGTGGTTCCAGAGCTTGAAGGACTTCGTTAACGTGTAAAAGACCCTGCTTCAGAACCTGAGGTTCGTGAGCTAAATTCTGGAATACGAAAACGTCTCGTTAGAACTGAACTATTTAGTGCCAAGGTCGGCAACGGGACAACAGGTAACAAAATGCTTATATTAAAGTGTATTGACTACTGCACAAAAGTAAAATTTGAAACTTTAATTTAAACAAACTGAAATGTTAATTGCTTCCTTAGCTCCCGAATAAGGGCGGCGGGCTGTAGTTTGCCGACTCCTAATTTAAGAATAGTAATTCATCGTTCGCATGCACAAACAACAAAATTCATTCACATATGCGTCACACAAAGGCGTTTTTAAACATGACATCATAAAAACGGGCTTTGTGTCTTAAGGTTGGAGAAAAACATTGTACCACGCCAAAAACCAAGAGAAAGCATTTAATTTATGCAATCCCCAACGATGTAAGGCTCTTGGTCATTAATCTAGCATCTATTTACGAGCAGCAATGAATTTTACGAATCAAAAGCTGCAGATACCTAAGATGCAAATTTTGCAAAAAGGAAGTTTAAAAAATCCTCTCTAGAAACGTACAAGAATTGTTTTGCAGACGCTGGCAACGGCTTGACAGGCTGGAGTAACAGGAAAGTCGATGGGAAGATTTGGCAAACCAAGAATTCCCATGAGCGGAACCAATCCTTTTTGAGTAACAAACTCGCGGCAATGATCATCGGTCGAATTGTTGCTCAAAATGGCGTCCACAAACTTCATCTGATTTGAAATAAAAATCCAATTCATACACACATCATTAAAAAAACAACACGTGAAAACATTGCGTACGGCATTCAAAACGTAGTCCATCAACGGGATGGGAACTTTGGCTTCGACACCTTCAGTGGAAACGGTAGAAGTCGAAGGACCGGCTGCAGCACTACCGCCCGGCTTAAGAGCACTACCAGTGCTAGATATGTCATCGTCATCCTCTTCTTCGTCTGAAGAACCACTGTCGGCGGTGTGATCGCTAACCCCCGACGAACCGCGACTTCCTACGGATGACGTCGTTTCGTTTTTTGCAGCCGGACGAAGACACGAATATTTCGGATCCTGTCCCATGGCACAAACTTCTTCAAGTAGCTGCAGCAGACAGAATTCAGAAACGTTAAAACCTATAGATATCACAACAATGACAAACTTAAAACCTTTATGATGGCAGTCATTGCCCCTGTTTTTAGACTTGGTTGATGTCGCATCAATTCATCCATTGCATTGCCAAGATTCGTAGCAGTATCACCTAAACAAAACCAACAACACACAAAACGTTTACTATCAATGTACTTAGGTAAGAAATGACCGGAAGTCATTGATGAGACGATTCTTATTGACCGATTCAATTCGATTTATTTTTAATAAATCCTTGTTTTAATTAACTTAAGCACAAACTCAGATTTCTCAACGTTTTTCAAAACACAATTTTAATCGTTTGAAAAATAATTGTACCACGCCAACACCAAGGGAAAGAATTTAATTTGATTGCAATCCCCAACGATATATGGCTATTGGTCATTAATCTTGCATCAATTAGCGAACAGGCATTGCAATTTTTAAGTCTAATGCTGTAGATACAGATGCAGTAACAAGTTACACTGAAGAAAAATACAGGATAAAAGAAAACAACAAACCCATCGGGTCGGAGCTCCTGCGTCTTCTCATTGCCGGCAGATACACAGGTGACAACAAAACCTTGAATAAACGTTCGAATGGCTTACAGTGCACGAACGACTGCAGTCCTCTTGCATTAAGACACAGTGCACTAAACACATTTGGCAATGAACCGAGGACCTCACGTGTTGCAGGAACCTGTAAAAAATAAACCAAATCAAGAGATTAGGATTGTAGCAGATCAAAATATACTTATAAATAATAATTCAGCCTTACATCTTTAACGAGAAGTGCTTGAAGAACAACGTCGGTCAGTCCAATATCTTGAAGAGAAGACAACAACGACGGTTCTTGAAAAACGTAAACTGTGACAACATCGGTAGCTAGAACAATAACAAGCAAAACATTAGGAACTTAAAAAAAAAGCTAGAAAATAGCTCTTAAACGAGAATAAAACAAATGGTACCCAATAGAAACAAAGATGGGCCGTAATATTCTGCATTGCTGATGACATGCTTCAGAGAACGTGGCAAAGATCCATCCATTACTGTAATCAAAACATTTGTGATGACATTAACAATTTCGCAATTAGCATACAAAATCAAAATTCCCTTATATTTGATTTTCTTTTTTTTTTTCAAAACATCTTCTAAAAATTGCTTCTAAAAAGGTACCTCAAAAACACCAAAAAAATATGACATTGTACATAACAGAAATTTTATCTTCCCCTTAAAATGTGGTCGTTCTGTCTTAAGGAGCAAAGTTAAGAGAAACTCAAGTGTTTTAGAAACCAGACGAGTAGTTCAATCACTTATGTTGATACCTTTTAAACTAAGTTTTTTTTTATGTCAGTTTCAAAACGACACAACTTTAAAGCAGGAGACTTAAATGTTTACAAAAGTTTATTTTGAAAAATATCAACATGAAAATAAATATTAAGTAATTGAGCTACCATTCTAGTTTCTAAACCACTTTCAATTTCTTCTTAGTGTTGCTTTTGAAACGTAAAATAACCTGTTTTAAAATCAGCTATTTAAAAAAAAACGATTGTACCACGTCAAACCAAGAGAACAATGAGACAATAAACCCCTGCATTCCAACAACTATGACATGGCTTTTTTTTAGCGTTCATGACGAACACCGAAAGCCAGAATGTTACAACTTTCAATGTAATAACGAACGCAAAAAATCGTTTTAACTATTAACTGATTACAGAAAAAAAAAATCAAGATTGATTAACTGGGTTCTCAATACCTTGCCGAATGCTATCCGAAAACGCAGGATCTTGAATGGCTTTCTTGAGAAAGTTGAGCATCGACTTGAGCAAAGCGGCTCTCTGAGGCAGACACTGAACGACAGAGGTCGTCGTTGCCGTCAACGCACCCGTAGAGATGGCGTCCATGTCCACCTCGGTCGAGAGAGAAGCAGAAGGAAGATCGGAATGAGGCGGAGAAGATGCGCTTCCCGAGTCACTCTGAGAAGCGGCATCGGCAACGCCACCAAGAGGTGAACCGTGAGAAATGATAGACAAAGACGCAGAAGAATCGCTACCGAGCGAGATCACGAAAGGACGATCTTTTCGACAGATGTCCACCTCAACCTCCAACCTCTGAACAAATATTCCCAACCCACTATGAGCTTGAAACGCTTGCATGTCCAAATTAGTAACAAGATCCAGAACGCGAACGGCACGCGTCACAAACTAGTAACGGAAACGGAACACCATCAAAATAACGATTCAAAATTCATAAATTAAAATTACAAAATACTAACTACCGTGATATTTTCAGGTTCGGTGCCGAGCCAGTTAACGACACGAAGTAGGCATTCCATCATGCCGCAAGACACGAGGGCCTCTCCGCCACTTTCGTAACTAGCCAGATGGTAAAGGAATGAAAACAGCGCAGTTGCAAACGGAAGAGGAACAGAATCCGTTCCACCATCTATTACCACAAAAAACACGAGATTAACGAATCGAAAAGTGCAAACATCATCTGCATAACAAACCCGTAAGAGCTTGAATAGAACTGCGAACTAAAACGGGTAGAAAACCGTGATATGATGCAGCTCCCGTTGCATCGATAATAGTATTCAACTTTGGATTTCTATCTAAGTGGATTATTGAAGTTAACGTTCTGAGTGAAGCAGCTTTGATTTCCTGTTTACAGACAAGAAGCAACAAAACGTTAACAGCTGCACAGCAGAATGAAGACTCAAACAGCAAGAAACTTACTATCAGCTGTGGGTTGTCTAATTCTAGGACGTCAACTAGTTCCTCGATAAGACCACTGTACAGTAAAGTGTTCACCGTATCTTGTAAGGCATTCGAATAGACTGGATAACGACAAAAAACACAAATAACGACATTTGTGGAAAAAAAACTAAGTAACAAAAGTAAATTGAAACTAGAAGTCAGAACACTAAAAACCAAAGTTTGTAAGAAATACTCTGACTTTTAGAGTTTCAATTAACTTGGTTTCGAGGTAGTAGAAGAGATGATCGAACCGAGTATCGAAAGAGCCTGTAGCCTCGCTTGAACACACAGCAATCTTTGAGGAAAGTTGGCAAACGAATGCGCTAGCCGAACGTGTGTGAACAGGAGCATCCTTTTATCCTGAGGAACGGCGTAATGAGCCAAAAGAGACTCCATAATCGCTCCAGATATTTTACTCGAAATTTTGTCCAGGTTTTCTAGGTGAATGCACTGAATCGCGTTACCGGACGACGCAGAGATCTGTCGTTTGCCGACAGACAACGAGCTTCTGTTATCGTCCGAATTCGACGACGAGTTCGAAGAGTTTCCGTCTGTGTAAAACTCGAAGTGAAGGGTTGTGGCACTAGAAGGAAAAGTCTATAACAAAACAAAACCGTATGCATTAGATGACAACTTCCGAACTAAATAAGACACAAACCGAAAGAGGAGAATCTTTGCAGCATTCCGCCAATCCAAATCCGTTTTCTCGACCGCCCCAACTCTAAAAAAAGCGCGCAAATTATTAATGATGAAAAAAATTCGAAGAAAAGATTAAATAGTGCAAAAAAAAAAACATTCTTACCTCAGCAATGTATATTAGCCTCGTGAGTAGCAACTGTCGTTTCTCACCTCCGAGCCTCGTGATAAAGTTCGACCGTTTGCTTTAAAGAAGAAAAAAAAACTTTCCAATAACAGTTCTGAACATTTTACACAACAGAAATGAGAATAATACCTAAAAACATATAAAAGGTTGAGTACGGCTAGTACGAGATTGAGATCACTTGACGAAAGCAACGCCGTTAAGTGATCCATCGAATTATAAAGGTGACGAGAAAAACTGTGTTCGATTAAAAGCGCTGTAAACTGTAGAATTTCCTGAAGAAGCCTCTTTTCCTGAAGAGAAATGAAACAATCGAAATGAACAAGTGTCTAAAATCTAATAATTTAAGGTGATTTTAAGTGTAATCTTTGATATGTCTTTCAAAAGTAATATTACAAGAGAAACTTGAGTGTTTTTTTAGTAACTAAAAGTATAAGCTCAATCACTTAAGGGTATTCACATGTTGAAATCTTTCAAAATATACTTTTATCTAAGTTTGAAAATGACCCAACTTTAAGCAGACGATATTATTTTTAATTATTTTGAAAGATATCTTCATGAAAATTCCCTTAAGTGATTGAGCTACTCTTCTAGTTTGTAAAACACTTTCAAGTTTCTCTTAATTATGCTCTTCTGAAAGAAAAAGTAATCAAGAGTTTGAAAATCAGCTGCTCGTAAACCATTTTAAGTTTGTTTGAATTGCAGATACTAACATCATCTCTGTCTGAAAGGTCGCAGTTGAGGACCCAGAGATGTTCGTTCGGCTTCGAAACGGCTTTCTCGAGGATCGAATCGAACGAATCGAGAACATCGATCCAATGATAAAGCTCGCACTATAAGTTAGAACAAACACACAAAAACGAAACCTTATAAGTTCAGTTTCTCAGTAAAACATCAACTTGTGTCGGACTCTCAGACCTTTCCATAGTTCCAGTTCTTAATTTGACTAAGTTCGGTAAGTAACTCATCCCTAGAACAGGACTTTAGTTTGTCAATCAGAACTCGACAGTCTCCCGGCTGTTCAAAAAAAACCACAACATAAGTGTAAATCAAATCAGTTTTACAGTCCATTTATCGTTCATCTTAATTGTTTCCTTTCTAACCAGTTCGGAACTACTCTTCCGTAGTTTGTTACGATCGATCTTCATCTTGAAAGGATATTTGTGAGTGAAAAAATGTCGGAATATAAGTAAATGTGGGTCTTTAATTTAAGTTGATTTGTCTTCTTTTTTATTTATTCTTGTCTTTCGTCGACTATCTTGTAATAAACGTTGAAAAGAGTAGAGACGTCATGCCCACCATCAATTGTGGGCTCATACCTGAAATCATCAAATGAAGAAAATCAAAAATTAACAAGAGAAACAACAGCCCCAAGAAAAATCTGCACAAATAACGATTTAAAAGACTGCTTCAACTTCATGCAGTAACTTATAAGCAATCAACTGAGTAACTTATGTACTGTACTGAGTATTACCCAGTTACTTTCATAAGATCACATCGATCCTTTTAAGTTTGTTGTTTGTAAGTTATCCAGTTACGATCTAACAAGGGTGGATTTTAAAGCTACATGGCGTCATTTAAGATTGATTTTGCATTACTTTATGGCGTGAAAACGACCTAATTGAGCTTACTTACAAAAACTTAAATTGGTTACTTTTGATTGTAACGGACATAAGTTAGAAAATACGCCTCTGTCTTTCAGGTGCAAAATGAAGAAACTTTAATGCCTTTTAGAAACTAGAAGGGTAGCTCAATCACTTGAGAGTATTTTCATGTTGGTATCTTTCAAAATAAGCTTTTCATGTAAGTTTGAAAATGACCAATTTGTAATAGATTTTGAAAGATAACATGAAAATAACCTTAAGTGATGGAGCTTCCTCCTTCTAGTTTCTAAAACATCATATAGTTTATCGTCATTTTGATTCTGAAATGCAGAATTATCAAGCGTTCTGAAATCACCTAGGCATAAACCATCTTAAGAAACCCCCCCCCCCCCCCCAAAAAAAAAGTCTTGTAAAATACAAGTTACTTTTTCTGTTGAACCCATTGTCATATGCATTTCACTTTTAGTGACGCCATGGCTTCGTGAGCACATAACTGACGTCATTAATAGAAACAAAAAAAAAACCACAATCAAAAAGCAAAACAGATCGACAATAAAAAACAAAACCACGATAATACACAACCATATCAAGAGCAAAACAAGACAAACAGCAAAAAAGACCGACCAAAAACAGAAAAATGTGAACCTAAATCAACACAAATTGCTTAAATCACTTCTGTTTACATTAAGTAACCTCTTACACCTTTATAAAGTAAACTGTTTAATTATAAATGACCTTCAAAAAAACACAACAAAATGTCTAAATGGCGAAAGAAAAGGCAAAAAAAAAAAAAAAAACAAGAATGATGACGAAGCATAAATGGCATTAAAAAAACATAATGAAAGAATTTCCATCTCTTTCAAATATTAAGTCAAAATAAACCAATTTCAGGTAAATCAAATTGCCATCTAAACCACACATAATATAATAGAAGAGCCTAGAAACATTGCTGTTCTCAACGTAAGGCTCATTTGCATAGAAAGTGGGCCAGCACTTGACCATCGCTCTCTCCATCGTGGTAACAAAACGTTTCCCAGGCGATAACTTGAACCACAAAATCTACATTTTTACCTTTCTTTTTATCAGAAATCAGATAAATAATTTCGGAAACAATAAAAACCTTTTTAAAAAAAACGACGACAGGATACCTGCTGAATGGCAAAAATCACAAAAAAAAACAACAAAAAAGACGATGTTTAGCATCAAAATTGTTCAAATAGGCCTAACCGATGTAAAAGTGCGAAAGATTAAAAAGATGCTATGCTTTGCTTTCACGCTTGTCATCAATATGTTCATTTAAATCTATACAAACGCGGCCGCCATTTTGTGCCAGCCAAAGACAAACTTGTATGACACAACATGGATAGACAATATGCAATCACCTTTTTCTCCAACGATAACGTTAAATCTAATACACCGGCGACCATTTTGTGCCTTTTAGAGTATATGAACCTTACGGCAAGTAAAGGACACAATATGGAATACGTGATTATGATTCGTCACGCGCTAGGAACTGCAATAAGAATGCAATTCTCTCCGTCATTAAAAAGGAAAGTCATCAATTTTTAGCCTTTTTGTGCATAAAATAACGATTAAAACCATTAAAACTGGTCTGAAATTCATAAAAACATTATTTTTTTATCATTTAAAACATAAAAAAACGATACTGTGATTTATTTAAACGAAAGAAGCATTTCTCGTAGGCGCCATGTTAAAATTTCTTCCATTTCTTTTTTTTTCCGTTCACTTTGAGAACAAAAGCAAAATGTTCTAATCAAAAGCCATTAAAGTGATAATAAAACCACCATTTTACCCATTCCCGATAACAAACTAACACAAATATTAATCAGAGAACGATAAATCTCATAAATAACTACCTTTTCAGCTGCAGTTCAATATGAAAAAAATGAATTTTAGTCGTTACACACAAACAAAATTATGTTCGTTACGATGATGGTCGCCATATTCTATGCAAATGAGGAGAAAGAGAAGAATGCCCGGATGTTCCAATGCTAAAGATTCAATGCCCTCTCTGACATCATGCATGACGTCATCAATAAAAACCGACCATAGCGTTGACTTCACGTAGTAATCGATTGCTATAAAAATTATTGGAAGTTACTGCCACGTGAAATTTTCGTTTTGTTAATAAAAATTTAAAAAAAATATTGCAATTTTAACAATAGATACAAAAGGAATGAATTTCGCAAATATTTCCTGATAAATAAACGACAGCTGACTGAGTTTCATGTAAAACAGTTACTAAAATTGTTATAAAATATTACTGCGGAAAGCAGGCGTCTACATTATAGCAGTATATGTTTATAGCAACGGGCGGTTATTGTGAAATTTTAAGTGAAAATATCCCTATACTTGGTACTATTGCAAACCAGTTATCAACCAATCGGAAGCAATGTCCATTCCGCTCGTTTTAAACTTTACTGTGACCTTGACTTTTAATGACCTTGCAAATTTTGATAGCAGAGACCTCTTCCGTAAAATTAAAACAAAAAATCGTCTGCTTCAAACAAAATAACAGCGCTTTAGCCTTTAGACTAACAAATGGACACCTCCAGCATAATACTTTGTCTTTAGTCGTATAAATGAAATAAAACTGAAAAGTGTAATTAAAAGAGCCTGAATAAACTAAAAACAAAATATAAAATTAATTTATTATGTTTTATTTATTAACTTTTATTTAATTATTAACATAAATTTATGTTAAAAAATAACCCTCGTATTCTAAAGTTAGAAATTTTTGTCCATAGAAATTAACATGGAATTAAAGTCAAGTTTTTCTTATTCGAAAAAAAAAATGAAAATGGATAAACAATATTTATGAAAAAATACGAAGCAACTTCGTTTATTTTTACAGTTGAGAATAACGTTTGTTTGGTGAAGAAATACCAAATACAAGTCGGGTTTAGACTAATTTTAGTACAGGCAAGTGTGCTCAGCACATAACCATCGTTTGTCCCGCCCTTTTATAAGAAACGGCACCTTCCAATTGGTTTGTTATTCAGTCTGATGTCACATGCTCTGCCCTTTTCAATTTCTAATTGGTTGATATTTGGTCTGACACTCATAAAAGGGCGGGGTAAACGATGGTTTTGAGCTGTCCACACTTGCCTGTATTTTAGTAATGGAGACTTTTGATTGGTTGTTACAATGCCTTTTACAGCAATTTTTAATTAGCTAGGGGTACATACAAGTTAAAGATAGTGCTAAACTCATGAACTTTTGATAGAAAATTTTACATAAAAAAAATTTATTTTAGCTGAAACTTTAGCACCTGCAGCTTTGACCTAATTGACTATTAAGAATAAGCCCCTGATGGTCATACTCTTAATTATTTCTAAGTCAAAGGCAGTGCTAAACTCATAAACTTCTGATAGTAAGTTTCACGTAAAAGTTGATCAGCTTAGCACTAGCTTTAACTTAGCAATCATTAAAAATATAACCTTAAGAGCCTAGATCCACGTCCATCTTGTTGTTTTGAGCAGACGACAACGAGACAAATGAGTGTTCTTATATGGTGTTACTAAAACTGAAAGAAATCGCCTCACAATCGCTCAATTCAAATACAGTCAAGCGCAAAATGCAATAAAAAGTATTGTTCTTCACGTGCTCCATTTATATAATTTTTGAAAAGGTCCTTCTATTTTTAAACAAGGTTCAAAGTCGTTCGTTTTTTTAACCCCATGTTAAATCCCATTGGATCAAAAACCGTCCCACAAACATTTGAAAAACTCTCGTTAAAACTGATTTAGAACAATAACAAAATAATTAGCACATACATTCATGTATTGGCTTCACGATGTTTCGTTTTTATAAATTTTGAAAACGTCCTTCTATTTTTTAATAACGTTTAAAATCGTACGTTTTTTAACTCCATGTTAAGTCCCATAGGACTAAAACACCGTCCAACAAAAGTTAAGAGAACTCTGATTAAAAATCATTTAGAGCAATCAGAAAAATTAGCACGTACTTACATGTGTTTATTGCCTTCAGGATTATTCCTTTTTCTAAATTTTAAAAGGGCTTTCTATTTTTAAATAACATTTAAAATCTTACGTTTTTTTAACTCCATGTTAAGTCCCATAGGAGCAAAAAACTGTCACCCAAACATTTGAAGAACTCCCGTTAAAAACAACTCAGAACAATAACAAAATTATTATTACGTGCATTAATCTACTGGCTTCATAATGTTTTCTTTTTATAAGGTTAGCACGCGAAATTATTTTTCTATTAATTATTATGTGACTTCGAACCGGGAGAAAAAACGTTAAAAAACCGTTTTTCAATCAACAACGATCGCAGCGCCTACATTCGGAGAAATTTTGAACTAAACGATGTATCTAGCTTCTTAAGGGCGATATCACACAGGCAACTTATTGAAAGACTTTTCGATGACTGTGGCACCCAAGAATATACATTGATAATATTCTGGGACATTGTTGGTCAAACATATATTGTATAATATAATTATTGTAAATATTATACATATTATTTTTTTTAAACCATGAAGATATTTTCTGAATAGAAATGAACAAATGCTAACATAAATAACATACAAGTGTCACTTGGTATAAAAAATAATAATAATAATAATAATAATAATAATAATAATAAGCAAATTTTAACCTTTTTCTTTCCTTTTTAGGTTAACAAGTTTAGTTTAAAACTGTATATTAAAATAATAAATTCAGTTTTAAAGCTTTAGTTAGGTTAGATTTAATTATTTAGCACTTGTTTATTATACTTATAAAATATGTTTTAAAAACAGTTGATTTGGGAACACAAGACTATTTCTGTGTTTCGAGAAAAATTGAAAGTGCGTTAGAAACTAGAACTGAAGCTGAATCACTTAATATTTGTACAATGTTCATATGATGATATCGTGTTGATATCTTTCAAAATAAACTTTTTATGGACAAAAAGATAATAAATAGCATCTGCTTATAGTTGTATTGGTTCATTTTCAAACTCAAATAAAGACTCTTTATGTGAGTTTAAAAATGAACCAACTTTAAGCAGGTGCTATTTATTAGCTTTTTGTCCATTAAAGAGCTTATTTTGAACAATATCAACATGAAACTATACTCTTATGTGATTGAATTGCCCCTCTTCTAGTATCTAAAACACTTTCCAGTTTCTCTTAATTTTTCTTCTATAATTATACAATATAATTATTTACACTTTAAAACGACCTTAAATATTGTTCTTGACATTAAATTAGTATAATTTAATTATTTCTATTATGACAACATTAGAAATGATACGCTAATTACAACGAATAGACACAAGAGTCATGTATACAAAACAAACAATGGAGAAATTTTAAAAAATTCACTTTTTATAACATTGTGTTGTAACATTGCGTTTCTTTGTTTTTGTTTTTTTTATTGTTGTAAAGAGAAAAATAAAAAAACATTTTGAAAAGTGATTCCCATGTAATATCATTAATATGTAATGGTTGTGATCCTAGAAACCTAGTAAAAAAAAATTTCAACCTTTCTTCACTTACAGTAGTAGTCCTCATTTTTAATTATATTAGCCCTTCTTGCAATTAGTATTTTAGGACAAATGGAGAAAAAAAAATTAAAAGTGGATTGACCAAAAAAAATCATTTTTTAATTAAAAATCATTTTAAAAAAAACTTTCACCTTAAGATCATTTTCATATTTCTTAGTGTGGTTTTAAAGTGGAAACGCTTCTTGAACACCTGATTATTCTGTCTTTTAAAAGCAAAATTTAGAAAAACTTAAGTGTTTTAGAAACTAGAAGGGTAGCTCAGTCACATAAGATGGTTTTTAAAGTGTGCTTTTAAAGTGCCTCTCAAACTTCGGACTATACTGTCTTTCAGGTGCCAAATGAAGAGCAACTTAATTATCTTTCAAAATAAGCCTTTTTATATAAGTTTGAAAATGACCCAATTTTAAGCAGACAACATTTTTTTGTCTATTTAAAAAAAAGTTTATTTTCAAAGATAGCAACATGAAAATATCATTATGGGATTTAGTTACTGTTCTAGTTTTGAAAACTTTCAATTTCTTCTTAGAATAACCCAAGTGTTAAAAATCAGCTGTTCATGAAACATGTTGGTAACAACTTATTTTAAATTTGCAAACAACATCCTGAAATAATAAACATAATATATCCATATCCTTCCTTTCTATGGAAAAAAAATTGGTCCGGTTTTTTTTTTCAGAATTAGCTGATTTCACTAGTCAAGGTGTTAAAAAAAAGAAATTGTTCACTTTTTAATTTAATTAATTATTTCCACTAATTTAAATATGGTGTACCTTATAAGTCATAACTTAAGTTATTATTAATAGACCTTGAAATATAGAGATCTAGTCTGAAACAAGAAGATAAAACGCATAAATTACATAAATTACTAATAATAAAAAGCTTTTTAAAAGTCATATCACGAAATCCAATCCCGGATTTTGCAATCAATTTAGATAATTCTTTTATACTTTGAATAATTGCATCATTTTTCGTAAGTTGAGTATTGATTCTGTAATATGCTAGAAGGGCCACACGTCGCCTACAAAGGTACATAGACCTAAGAGTAGAAAATAAAAAGTAAACAATTTCAGAAAATAAACTACAATGAAATGAGAAAAATAAAAACTTCCTCATCATTTTTTTAAGAAATTATGAATCATTTTGTTATGAAAGGACCATTTGCTTATATTTTGTTCACTCCAATATTTCAAATGTAATTTGTTTGCAAACCAAATATTACCCAACGAATTGTTGTTTCGAGAGCGAGGGATAGAGGTGTCCATGTAATGAAACATAATTAAATAAAACAATTCAATTGTTTTTTTTTAAAAAAAAACCATAAAAGTAATAAAAGTTGAAAAAATATTCATTTTTTTTAGAAGAAAAAACCCCAAAAAAAAAATCAATTAATTTCCATTCTTTTCAAAAGAACAATTATCTTGAAACGCTCGAATTCATTTGATTCATGTTCAAGATAAGACAATGTTCATCATGTCATAATAATTTCACAAGAACTTTTGTAAAAATTCTTGAGAATTACTTCAGGTGGTTACATATATTTACATTGGCGTATTGTAATTCGTTAACATCTGAGTATGACATCATACAAAATTGTTTCTGACGTCATTTCGACGCCACAAATGCGTGTGGTCACTTGGTCAGTTTTATACATAAAAAAAATATTATATATTGGATGAGAAAAGTATGAGATATCGTCAAGGACAAAATAAGATTTGCTACATAATAAGGTCATGTGATACAAAACATCCGGGTAAGATCTTACCTGAGATTTTTTCTGGACTATATATATAGAGATTTTTTGGACAGAAAACTCATTCAAACACTTGAAAAGGTTTTAATTTTTGCTTTGAAAAAAATATTTCATTTTACAAAAAAAAAAAAAAATGAAGTTGGTTTTAGCTTTGCTTTTGGGAGTTTTGGCTATTATGGTAAGATTAGTTATTATTTAACAATTGTTTTAATTTTATGATTTGGGAAAAAAAAACTTTAAAAATTTAAAAGTTTTCATGAAAAATTGGATTATACTTTGGGAATATTCTGTTAATTAAATTTTAACTTTTACTTATGTTTTCAGGTTTCTTGTGATAATCATCCTTGCAGAGATGAATTAGATTGTGATGCTGATGAATGTTGTGTCCCTGATTTCGCTGGACGTGGACTAGTGTAAATAATTTTACACAAATTTAATTTTAAAATTACCTGAAAAATATTTTTTTAAGTTTCTTTAAAAATTTTCTTTAATTAGTTGTCGCGATATTGGTGATGATGTTGGAGATCTTTGTGGTGGAGAATTTTTCTGCCCACATTGTGAACGAGGTCTAGTTTGTGAAACAACAAAGGTATTTTTTTTTGCGTAACACAAACTAAAATAATTACCATTAGAAATTAATACCATCTTTTTCTTTTTGTTTAGGAATCTCAGTCGCCTAAATTGAAGTGTTCTCTTCCAGCCAATGGAACGTGTCAAAGAACTCGCCGAATTCCGCCACCAGAAACACTTCCATTGGGCCCAGTTTAAAACCGCCTTTTGAAACCCAACCAAATTTCATTTTTCATTTAATATTTCAAATAATCTGAAGTGTTCAAATGACCTTATTTAAAATTTCGTTTTACTTGTCACTCTAAAATTCGTTTTATTTTTTTCTACTCAATTCAATATTTTTGTTTTTAACATAATTGGAACTTTAATAATAAAAACAATTTTTTAAAAAATATACTTGTCTACTTTATTTCACTCCTTATTAAATAAAACTGTCTGAATCATTATTAAAAGTAAAAACGCATCACAAATTTTGGTTATTCTGCTTTCATCTAAAATATAAACACAACCTGAGGCTGTCTTATTAAACTAGAAGGGTAACTCAATCACTTAAAGGTAAATTCGATACTGTTCAAACTCATAAAAAGCTTATATTGAAACATCACACACATACATATATTTTTATAATTAAGCTACCCTTCTAGTTCCAAAAAAAGTTCTAGTTTCTCTTAATTTTACGCCTGAAAGACACTATTAATCGAATTTAAACATTCAGCTATTCATAAATCAATCCAATAAAATACTCAACACACATAAACATATTTAAACAAGCCTAAATTTGTTTTAAAAGACCTCTGGCTTAATAACTAACCATTAATTTTAACCTTGTATAAACATGTTAAAATAGTAAGTTTAAAGATAAGAAATTTCACAATTTTTTTTAGTTAGGTATAGGGAGGGGGATACATTAGTCATCACAATTATGAATTCAGTAAAAACACACATGTTTAATTGTGATAAAAAATGCGTCATACAAATTTAATCTTAACTAGTATAAAATGACTTGAGGACATAACAAAAAAGAAATTAAATTTGCAAGCAAAACAACTTATTGCAACATTTAAAACAGTCTTATTTGCATATAAGTTATATAAATCAATACGTTTTATATTCCAAACGATAATTTGAATGATTGTATATATTTATATATGCAAGCAATTATAATTTAATTAAAATTTCAAACATTAAATATCTGTTGATTCAAAACAAGAGGAACTTGAAAAATAAGTCAATTTTCCAACTTATTAATAGGTTTGTTGGAAATAATACATAAAGAAACTGGTTCCTTCATAATTTTATTTCTTTCAAAGAAAAAAAAAAATACAGAAAACTTTTCCATTGAATTTCACCCAAGACTTTGGCAAACCTCCATAACAATAAAAGTTAAACGTGTTTAATGTTTAATTTACATTTGAATTTATAACAGAAACAAAAAAATCAATGTGTCTGCAATGCAAATTTTTTTTTGTTCTTCTATTCTTGTCCCACACCCAAGTTATCCCCAATGTCATCTAAGACATCCTACTCAAGTTCACCTGAAAATGTTACATATAGTTATTATTGAACTACTGAACGTAGAATACAAAAGTTAACACAGCCTGGTAAAATAACTGTAATTTTAAAAGCCAGTGCTAAAAAAAACTGCCTTCCAGTAGCAAGAATTAAAAATCAAGTTAGTAATAAATTAAAAACTGATTGATGGTGTGATATGTATACATTAGTAAGATAAGAAGTTAATTGGTACACAAAGCACAAAAGTGAACTTTCAAGATTCTTTGACACCTTCTGTAACAACACCATAAGAAAGTTGGAAAATTCCAAAACTAATAAAATATTTCAACCTAAATTTTTTTTATTGCTGCACGATTTTTTTCTCTCTAAAAATTGTTGCACTTTTCATAAATTGTTGTAATTGTTTCAAAAATTATTTTTTTTCAAAAATTGCTAACGTTTTTTTTTTTACAACTTGTACTTTTTTTTTCAAAATTTTCAAGAAAAAAAAAATACGAATTTTTTTTTAGCTGTTTCTCCAAAATTTGCATGCTGAATGACAATGTAGGCCTATTATTATGCTTTCAGTATTTAAAGTTAAAGACTTCAAAATAGTTATTTTTCTTGTTCATAATATATTTCAGGATGTTATTTGAAAATTTAAAATAACCTGTATCAACAGCTTATCAAGCCTTTGGCACACAGTTCACGTTTCGACTGGAAAATGGAGTCATGTTGTCGTCAAAACCAACCACCTTGAGTCTTTCCATAGAAAATACATTGCAACCACAGCCAAACCACCTTCGACTTAAATTTTGTAGTCAGAAAGTGTCAAAAAGTGGTCTGTGTGTTCCAACCCTAAGATGTTTTATGAACAGCTGATTCTGCATTTCAGAAGAGCAAAACTAAGAAGAAATTAAAAAAGTCTTATAAACTAGAAAAGGTAACTGAATCACTTATTATTTTTGTGTTGAAATCTTTCAAAATAAACTTTTCATAAAAAAGAATTAAAAAATATCGTCCTGCTTAATATTGTATCGTTTTCAAACTAACATAAAAAGCTTATTTTAAAAGATATATCAACATAAAAATATATTCTGAAGTGATTGAGTTACCCCTTCTAGTCTCACAAATACTTTCAAAGTTTCTATTAATTAATTTCACTTCTGTTTGCGGGGCGGTTTACACTTTAAAACCACCTTAAAACAACAATAAAAAAGGGTTTAATTTACTTTTTTTTTTTTAAAAAACGCACTTTAATTAATCATTAAGATTTCGAATAAACTGGATTTCTCACAAATTTTCAAAATCGTGCATATTGAATGCATTTTATATTGTTTATGTTTATTGGTTTCCCATAAGTCAGTCAGTAGCTGTTGTTGTTAAGAGGATTAAGGGAGGGGAAATTGTATTTTTTTACACATGAGAGCTTATTATCAAATGTAATTTTCTTACCTAAACCTTGTTGTTTTTATTTTCAAGGACTTTAACTAAGTTAGCAACAAAGAAGAGAAAAATAATTCATTAATCATCCATACAAATTTCGTGAAATTCACAATGGTTCTCAACACCACAAAAAAATGAAAGTAAAAAAAAAAATTAGTAATAAAATTTTTTTAAACAGGTCAATGAAGACGTCAGTGGGGCATTTTATACATTATAGTCTTTAGGAGGTCACAGTGGTCAAGCAATAATTTCAAAACTTTTTAAAGTTTTGTAACTAAGTCATTGTTACCCCTCCCGTGTGATCACTTCTCTCATCATCATCACCATTTCAAGTCAAAATATGAGGTTTTTTTTCAATTTTTTGAATCTTCAGGGTCATCAGAAATATTTTTTTTTTTGCAGTTTTATTTCTCCACCCAAATTTCACTTTCACTCAAAACAAACAAATGTATTTTTTTTTAATGAGCAGCACTTTAAAAAAAATGTATTTCATACGTGACATTAATATTAATTGGTCATAATCATATTTTGATATATTTTAAACTCCATTTATTGAGATTAGAGAGCCATACATCTACAATTTAAAAGGTATTCATCAAGTCTCAGAAACGTTTTATAATCAGCTGATAATCGAACTCATAATTTCAGAATTTTCTGAACCACTTACGTTTCCCACCGTTACTGTCTCTCCCACTGACGGAGTCTCCACCAGGCCCGTGACTCCGTGAGAACCACAGAACTCAACAGACCCATGAAACCCACAAAACCCATGGGCTTTTATGTAGGTCTTTTAACTATTAATGACTGTCTTCGCAAAATAAACATTTTATGACAAAAAACAACAACTTTTTTGTGTCCTACTTCCACAAAAAATTATTTTGAAAAATATTATAAAATACACTACAACATAATTTCTTCAATCATTTATTTCCAAAAAAAAACGCCCAAAAATTCCCAACTTCACCCCAGTTTAAAAACTTTTATCCCCTCATTTTTATCCCCCCTCCTCAAAGTTGATTGCAATTGTTATCTTGTCAGACAAAAAAAATACTGACAGCAAATACATTTTTTTAAAAAAACAATAACGATATTGAAAAATTAAAAAAGTATCCCTCCAAGTAAACTTGCTAAATCCGAAGTTGAACTTCAATTTCATACTCGACTTAAAATAATAATTACAGGCATAATAATATGACATCTTGATTCCCTAAACTTGAATTTAAAAAATTATAATAAAACCGCTTTTAACCACCCTATTCGGTATTTTATTTTATAAAAAAAGTAACACAAAATAATTATAATTAATTATGATCCTCCCAGAGGCATTCTGTGGTTCTAGATATTTTTTTATTGGAATTTCAATGTGAAAATAAAAGTGTCCTGGATGCAACACAACAAAAAAAACCCTAAGGATGTCAGTCAATAAAAGCTACTCGAACTGCTCACAAGGTGAAATTTTACACAATGATTCCCCCTTTGTATATCACACATATCTAACCTTAAAAAATATGACAATGACCAAACAATGAAATTCAATTTACATTTCATTTCAAATGGATTTGTGTAAAAAAAAATATACATGATAAAAAAGGATTTCCTGACCTGATGGTAAAAATTGATAACACTAGATCAATTTCAAAATGGTAAAACAATTTTCAATAAAAAAGATACTCGGAAATCGTCGAAAAATAAATTCTAATTTCTAAAGCTATTTATTATAAATTTCAATGTAATGAACATATTGGGAAATAATACTTTTTTCAATTGTCCACCACATTGAAATGAAGAAATAAAGCATTTATGTAAATTAGGATGAAAATAATACCAACCATAGTCCAAAGTGATTTATGCTAATGTAAATTGACCTTTGATATATCCCATTTTTTTATATAAATTTAGATCATTTTGCAATTTGAATAAAAACAAACTTGAAATAATAAGGAGGATCAATAGCTACTTCTTGCCCTGATTTATTTTTTTTAAAGAAAAAGCGGCCCCCCCCCACTCCATGATGATCACAAGAAATTTCAAAAGTAACAAAAGATTGGTTAAAGATGGTTTATGAACAGCTAGCTTAATTTCAACTGATTATTGTTTTTCAGAACAGCAAAATTGAGAGAAACTAGAAAGTGTTTTATTAAACTAGATGGGTAACTCAATCACTTAATGGTATTTTCTATGTGAGTTCGTCGAAAATGACTCAACTTTTAAGGCCTTGTTCCCACTGGGGTGACATTTTCAACTTTTTGAGAATTTCAACTGGTCAATATGATATTGAATAGGCGGGGGCCACGTTTCTTCTGTTTTTCACCGGTTGAAATTTTCAAAATGTTGAAATTTTCACCGCAATGGAAACAAGGCATAAGCAGACAATATTTTAGAATTTTTGTCTACAAAAAGTTTATTTTGAAAGATTTCAGTTGACATAAAAATACCATTAAATAATTGAGGTACCCTTCTACTTTCTAAAACACGTTCGAATTTCTTTTCATTTTGTACCTAAAAGAAATAATCAAGAGTTGGAGAGGCATTTAAACATTAAAACTACCTTAAATACAAAACAGTAACTTATAAATTGAAATAAATTATCTCAGGTAAGTTTAAATTGTGAAAAATAAATCTTCTCAGACTAAAAGTGAATTTTAATGACAAGTATTAAAAACTTGTTCCTAGCACTTAATATTTTATTTTAAAAAAAAGCTCAATTCAAAGTACGATTGAAATCTAACGTCCTCAAAACCAGTTCAAATCCGGATTAATATCAATATTTAACCTTAGACCTATATTAATTAATAAGAGAAGAACCTAAACAAGAAGACTGCAAAATAAAACTGGACATTTAAATATGAAATGAAAATCTTTCTCTAAATTGAAAATTTCAAATCTAGGCTGTGTCCTGGTCAGCAGCTGGACACAGTACACTATGTCATTGGCATCATTTTTCAATTATAAAAATTAATAAATACTAACAATAACATAATCAAGCTCGAATAGAACGAAACGAAAAGCAAAAAAAAAAAAATGCACCAAATCTACATTTAGCCCAAAAGAATTGCAAAACTCAATTGGTTTGAAACTTGAACCCAAAATTATCACAAAACTTTTGAATTACTCTTACTAGAAAACGTGTAAAAAAAATTTTTAACTAAATTGGAAATCTTCAAAGTAAAAATTCTCGTTAACAACTAACTACTGAAATCGATTCAAATCCGTGAACAAATCAATACATTATAATTTAGACCTGAGTCACTTGACACAAAAACTCAGGAAAGATTTAACATTGCATTTCAAATTAGTATTACAAGGTCTTTAAGCATATAAGAATGTGAAAACAAAGCCTGTTTTATATCGTTCCAGTGTGGACGGGTTGAAAATTCAAGTCTTAACCAAAACAAAACTCCAAGAGAACCTTTGCAAGTGAACTCAGTAACTAAATGGTTAATAATACAGGTTCATATGTCAATTTCATCTATTTTTAAATACCTGTTTTTAAAAAATGTAAGATTGTCTTTCAGAAACACTACAAGTAAATATAAAACAACGATCCCTTAATTAACAATAGAATTTTACTTTGATTCCTGAATCCTGACAATGCAAAATTATATCTAAAAGTACATTCTTTTTTATTAAATTTAAACTAACAGAAAAAAGTGACAATAAAACTATTTACTCTCTGCGTTTTGAATGGGACACACAATGTAGCCAACGATAGACCCATATTTACCTCCAACATTTGCCAGTTGGAAACTTGTACGTTTTCAATTGATGAATCGGTCAGACTGTGTGCCCAACATTGGAAACCTTTGACGCAGGACAAGGAAACCGACACCTACCCGAATACCTTCTAATACCCTCCAATGTCGAACGCTCGCCGTTCGGCATACGACACTCGACATCTGTCTCAAGGCCACACTGTGTGTCAAACTACAATTCGTCCAGCGTTGAAAGGAATTTGACGCATATTGTGTCCCAAGCTTTAAGGTTGGAATACACACAGACTACTTTTTGACCAATTTTCGACGACAAAATGAAGTCGAAGGTGATTGGGCTGTGGTTGCAGTGTATGAGCGACTCAAGGTGGTCGGTTTTGGTGACAACCCGACTTCATTTTGCAGTTGAAAAGTGGCCTGTGTGCCAACGGTCTTAGTTTCTGCAAAAAGCCAACAAGGAAAATACCGTTATCTAATTCCCGATGATTCCCCTTACTTTTCTAGTTGCTAAATCCTTTCAAAGTTGTTTCTAAAACACAACCATAATCACAATTTTGAAATTTTATTTTTTCCCACGAAATCTGGTGTTGTGTTGGAGGAGAAAAAGTCAAACTTTTTTTTTAACATTGAAAAAAAAATGTTCTAATGCCACATATTAGAAAAATAATTTTTAAAAGTTGTAGACAAACATTACGTTGAGTTCAATGACATAAAATACGAGGGATCACTGAAACGAATAATAATAATAATAATACTGTAATAATAATATGGTAAGGTAAACTTCATTGTAAACATTAGGTAAAAAAAATTCTAGGAAAATATCCTTCGAATTCTGGTGACATTCATAAAAAGAGAAGTGAAGAGAGAACAAATATTAAAACGCGTATTTTCCTTTCAAGAAATAATTAAATTCATACAAAAGGTGGAATGACCTGAAGGAAACTATTGCTGCAAAGAAATTTGACGTAAATCCAGAAAAACCAGAATAATTTAAAGTTTCTCTTGTGTAATCTTAAATAATTAGTAATTAGTCCATTTTTGTTTTTATAGAAGATTCTTTTTAAATCAAAATTGTCACAAACTTTATTCAAAAGTGGAATTGTGTGTAATTTGTTACTCAAGTCAAAATTTAGACCAAAAAAAACACAGAATAAATCCAGTTTCACTTGTATAAATACCAAATTCGACATAATTACTATTAATATAAAACTAGTAATTACGTTGATTGGTTTTAATTAGCAATAAATATAGAAAGTTTTCCTTGATGAATACTTCAAAATGTTCATATGTGTCAAAAAATCAGAAATTGTTCAGAAGTGGGATTGTGTGGAATTTCGTGGTCAAGTTCGCAGAAAAACAGAATGAAAATTCTAAACCAGTCTGTGAAAACTAGGCCAGTGTAATTGTTTATAATCACTAAAACATACCTGCGATATTAATAACAACATTACCCTATCTTTTATTCAAATCTTAATAAACTTTCAAGGGCCAAATTGTCAGCTGTAGTTAAAAATAAACTAAATATGCTTGCCTAATGGGCCTAGTTTCTTCTGTGTCAGTATGGTGGACAGTGCAGCTGATATAGCGCCAAATTGAACAGAATAAAATGCTATTTCAGACATTTTTGTAACTTTATAGCTGTTGATTCGTGTTGAACAACTCTGGAGGCCTTTTCAAAGCTTTTTCGACCAATACTTTTCGATTTTTTGGCCGTTTTTTAATGAAAAAAATAGGATAGACTTAAAAGTTGATTTTGTTTCCTCGCCCACTTCCACAAATTTTAACAATTTTTAAATCTGCGTACTTATTTTTAAGTTTTCTGTGATTTTTAAAAATGCAAAATTGAAACGATTTGATTTAAGAACCCTTTGTAGAAACAATCTTCTTATAGTTTTTTTAAAGAAATAAATGAAATTATGCAGCCAAGCAGTTTTATGCCCATTTCCCAAAATTATGCAATTTGTAAGTTTTATGCATTTTTTGGTTAAACTGATTATTATTGCATTGTATCGTAGTGTTTCTCTAAACAAAAGTGGTTGAAATTTTGATAAGGCCTTATGCCTATCTTGCATCTTAGGCAAATTTTCGCCGCAAACAAAGCCTACTGCATACCTTTGGCCTTAGTGATTATTTTTGACTCCAAGCTTTACAGGCATGTCCAGGGCTAAAACGGCGACCATAAGATGGAAAATTGTACATAAGAGGCTAAAATGAACAAAAATATTTTAATAACATGTCAATAGAAATAATAACGATTAGCCACTTAGTTGAGCTGTTGCCTAAATTGAAATATTTGAGACTAGAAGAACCAAATTCCTGGCACTTGAACTTCAACTTGAACCAACTGAAAACGGTTCCAAGAAAGAAAAATCTACTTGTATTGAAATAACATAGGACTGAAGTTGAAGTTCAAATCTCAGAAGTTTCCTTCATGAATTTGGTTCTATGATCAATAAATAATAAATATCTTTCAAATTTCACGAAAAAAAAAACAGTTTAAAATTCTGATAGCTCAGCCCAAATATACAGAAATGTGTTTCAAAATAATGATAAAATCGTAGAATAAGTTACGATTACGAAGATTATTTTTACTTCCAGTTATACACCAAGAAGCAAAAAAATAAGACTTCCAATAAACTTCTTGCTACAACATTATTATACTCAGTATTAGCAATGCCTTTTCGGATGAAAAGTTAGGTAGAGGTGAAAGGTTAAAAGTGGGATGTTTTGCTGAACAAAAATAGGTTGTGCAAGGCCATTTTATTTCACTTGGCCAATCTTAATTCTTTTTTTTTGTTGTTGTTTCTAAAACCCTGGTTGTATCAAAATGGTATACACACATGAAGTTTAGCAATAAAACTCACTCACCAATTACAAAACAGAAAATGTTTTTGGACTTCCCAATTTTAATTTCCTCATTGGACAACGGATGAGAAACTAGGACGTCATTAGGAACCAGTATCATCAAAATAAAGAAAATTTCTATATAAATAAAGAATAAATACTGTACGAAATTACAATCACAATTAAAAAAGTATATTGTGGTGAACACAGTTGTGTGAGTTAATAATTTTGTGTGAAGTGTGTTTTTTGTGCGGACAATCATTTTTTACAAAATGAAATACATTATTGCAACCATGCTGGTCGTGGCTTTAGCCTCTTTTGTAAGTAAAAACTTTTATTTTTATTAATGAAATTTTTAGATAACAAAAAAATATATAAATATAACTAAAATTATGACGTAAATTTTTTTTTGTATATAAAGTTACTGGTTTAGACAATTTATTTAAGGTTATTAAAATTCTCAATGAATGCAAGAAAAATTGAAATTCTATAAAGGAGCAGTCAATTTTCGTTATTTTTGCTTGAAGCATAATTTTAAAAACACAAATTAACTTCCATGAATTTTTTTTAACGAATAATTTTACAAAACAAACTTTTGAGTCATATTTCTGAAATTATCTGAAATATGAAATACAAATACAACTAAACCATTTATATCCAATATACAAAAATACAAGATAAACAAGGTTTAGTTGTTTTCACTGGATTGTAAAAAGCATTCATTTTAAATTTCTTAGTTGCAATTTAATTTTTTTTTATAATTTGAATTGATTTTTTTATAATTTAATAATTTGAAATAAAAATTGCACAAAGTTAGTTTACAATCTAATATTTTAGATTTCAATATTTTTAATCATATTCAAAAATACTGTAGAAATCTAACTAGAATTTAGTAGAAACGATTCTGAACATGTGAGCATCACATGGTCCGATATTAGCCAGCTTAACAAATCTAACCTAACTCTAACTTTACTGTCAGTTGTTTGACAGAAATGATTCTTGAAATTCAAAATATAATTTCTTCAGTTGGTTTTAAAGTGTAAACGCCCCCCTCAAACACTGATTAATTTTCTTCTAGAAGCAAAATTATGTGAAACTTGAAATGTTTTCGAAATTAAAATTGTAGTGCAATCACTTAAGACTATTTCCATGTTGCTATCTTTTAAATAAGCTTTGATACATTTTAAAATAAACTTTTAATGTGAGTTCTGAAAATGACTCAACCTTCAAGTAGACAATTATTTTTTTTTTTTGAATATTTGTCTATAAATGTTTTATTTTGATAGATATCAACATACAGATACTATAAAGGTATTCAGCTACCTTTCTAGTTCCTAACACAATTTCAATTTCTCTTTAATGTTGCTCATGAAACGCAGAATATAACCAGAGTTAGAAAATCAGCTGTTTATAAAACATCTTAACACCCAGCAAACAAAACAAAAGTCACAAAAGAGCGTCATTAATTAACTAAAATTAGAAAACAATCCTAAATATACTTTATATAAAATATATTTAAGGGCATAAACATCCTAATGGCCAAACAAGAAGCAAAAAAAAACATTTCAAATTGAAGTTTAAAATGTTTAAGTGGTAATTGTTGAAGTATATTTTCAAATTCAACGTAAAATGTAAAGTCCAGATCACTGTCCTCGTTAATTAAATTAAAATTAATCTTTTAAAATTTGTGTTTAGGTCTGAGTACGAGGTCTGTTAAGTCACAAGATCTTAATTTTGATGAAAGTTCATTTCATCGAATATCATTTTTCAATCTCCAAAAATAAATTAATACTAAAAACGATACAATGATAAATTAAAATTTTAAAATTTCATTTATAATTTAAAATTAATAATTAAAAAAAAAGAAATATCTGAAATCCTGTTTTGAAATGACTTGATAATTTCGAAATTTAATGATTTTTTTTGTTGATTTTTTAAGGTATCTGCAGATTGGGACGATTATGATGACCGTCCGTGCGAAGTGGACGTAGATTGCCAACGTGACGATTGTTGTGTTGAGGATCCGAGATCCACATCTGGACACAAATCGTAGGTTCAAAATGAATGACATAACTGAGATTCATTCATATACAAAAAAAAAACGAAAATACTCGAAATCTCATAAAACTCTCGATACTCCATATTTTAGAAACTTTATAACACTTATTTTCACACATAAATCTTTTAAAATAAACTATATCACAGTTTTAAAATGTGAATTAATTTTTTTGTCACAAACAACGCTTCTAATCTCTATTTATATCAAACTGTCATAAAAAAGTGTATTTTAAAAAACTTTAAACATAAAATACAATTTGCATGATTCAGTTAAAATTGAAAATATCTAAGAAACTAGAAAATTAATTTCTTAATAGATATTTTCAATTTTATTTAATGTTGTCTGCAAAAATGCAAAATATCCAAAATTTCATGTGATAGATAACATTTTTTCTACTATTGCATTTTAGCTTCAGTTCAAAAACGCTTATTTTAAAAGATTTCAACATCAAAATAGTTACATGATTCAGTTACTATTCTAGTTTCTTAGATAGATTGAAGTAAGTTTACAAAAACGCATACCGATCTCAACACAATTGCATTTCTACTTCCATTTAATAACAATTGCAAATATTTATAAAAATGGCCTTCATTTCTTGTTATTTGCATCCGTTCAGAAGAAGTTTGTAAGAAACGAAATTAACACAAAAAACAAATTCAATTATTTTTCGTGATTGTTTTAACCTTGCTCTGCACGTTTTGATTGACGTAAAACCGAACTAGTTCCGGCAGTTCGAGAATAGAAATACATCGTAACAAAAATCACGAGCACCTAGATGTGGTACCTCTTTAAAAATCATTAATAATAATAATCAAAAAAAAAAGTGCGGAGCCACTTAGTATACCTACAGATAGGAAAAGTAAAAAAAAAAATTTTTTACTAAGAAATCCATTTCTGAAAAGAGAAATTTATTACTAGGGCAAGACATCAAAACAAAGAACTGTGTTGAAAATGTTGGTCACGACCATAATTTTTTTTTTCAAGGATAACTATTGAATTATTTCTGGGCGTGGTGCTTTACATAGAGACTACAGATAACAATTTATGTTTTTGTAAAGAGGTTATAGGCATATTGTCCAGAGATAATACACACCTTGAAAAGTCAATGGATAACACATGACCACACAAAAATCAATTTGTCTACTGACATTAATGTGTGAGAGAGAGCGAGAGCTGGGTGGGTTTTTTTTCCATCAAGATTTTTTTTTGAAAGATACTGCCAGAAATGCAGACGAAAACTGTAGACAATTGGAGACTGAAATCGTAAACGCGACACAATTAGGGTTCAGAATACTAACTAATCAATTGATTACCAGTTTCTATATAATTGATTGTAATCTAACTTCACAACTGCAACTTTGGTTGTGTGTTTTGTTTAAATGCAACCGGAGTTACTTTTTCAAATTGGAATTTTCAATTTTAATTGTAACTCCAAATGAGTTGAGCAACCGAAATAACTTTGTAAAGTTACTTCAAAATGTACTCGCTTCAAAAAAGTGACTGCATCTTGAGTCACTTTCAAGAATAAATACAGACTTGAGTCATTTTCAAAAGTAACTGTAACTTACTTCACCTTCAAAAGTAACTGCAACTTACTTCACCTTCAAAGCTAACTGTAACTTGAGTTACTTTGAAAAACTGCAACTGGAGTCACTTTCAAATGTAATATGCATCTGAAGTTACTTTAGAAAATAATTTGCACCTCGTGTTACTTCGAAAAGTCACTTTCAAAAATAACTGCAAATTGAATTACTTCCTGGAACTGGAGTGAATTTTTCTATCATGAAATTGGGATTACATTAGAAAAACTTAATAAAAAAAACGGAATTTACTTTAAAAAGTAACTGCAGTTCTAGTTATTTTAATTATGTGACTAAATTAATTAACACTAAACTGTGTATTTTCCATTTTTCAATCGAATACAAAGAACACAACGTTTGGTTCCCGTTTCTCATAAGAACTGTACAAATCGAATCTAACTGCAATATGACAATATCGTTACTTTCAGACCTATTTCTGCATCATTCAAGTAAATAACTTATTAATTACTATACTTACAAATGTTTCAGATGCCAAGACAGACACGACGACAGATGGGACCCATGTGGTGGACCTCACTTTTGCCCATGTCGATACGGACTCGTCTGCGTTCCATTCTCTTCACCACCCGTAAGCAAACGTTTCAAACGACCGAATAGCAAACAAAGTCACTTGTAATTGTAAAAAAAAATACATATATAATTATTTAGGCCCGACGCACGAGAGGATTCTACCACCTTGCAAATGGTACTTGCCAACCGGATCCAGCAATCTACCCCAACGTTGACGCAAACAACGGTGGAAGAGCTCGAAGGCCCTACAGAGGACGTTACGACTCCGATTCTGGATCTGACGAATTGGACGGTCTCTTTGACAATTGGGATGATTAAAAAAGAACAAAAAATTAATCTCAATACAGCCTATAATAATTATTATTAATGTTATATGACAAAATTATTATAATACATAAATTAAGAATTGTTTCATTATTTTTTGGGGCTGTGAACAATAAAAAAGAACGAAATTCTACTCCAAAATTTGATGAGAATGAGACATTTAATTTATAATTAAATATTCGGTTTAAATTAATCTCTATAATATGCCAAAAATAAAAGAACTAAGACCAAACAGAATACCAATGATAATTAATAGATATTAAATGTTTGTCAAAAAAAGAAGAGTTGATCTCAACATTTGAAATACATATTTTTGAAAACATAACCGATAACTGATTTGAAAATGTATCAATATTTGTAATCGTATTGAAATACTTGTTCTAGAAGTGTAAATAAAGTAAAATCATTTTACATTACTTATTTTTCCATGATTATTTTTTTGTAAACCTCTAGGTTTCATTGGCGCTTTTGACGATTTTAACAACTTAATAAACTAATTACCGCTCATTTTAAATTTAAAACCTTTTACAAAACATTTTAAAATATCAGATTTTGCTTTTGTTTTGTTTTTTTCAGAGTTCTGTCGACTTTTTTTTAAATAATATTTAGTTTTTGGAAAACGTGTTATCATACAGGTCTTTGACAGCATTTTATGACTTCTATTTCATGTGGTTTCAAAGTGTAACCGCACTTCTAACTCGGGTTATTCTGTCTTTCACGAGTAAAATCAAGAGAAACTTGAAAAATGTGTTAGAAACTAGAAGGGTGGCTCAACCACTTAAAGGTGCTGTGTGCAATGTACGATTCAGAAGTCAGAGTGAGCTTCTTTGAGGTGTTGCCATAGATATTGCTCACAACAATGCAACTTTCCAAAAATGTATTGCAATTGAACGGGAAGTGCGGGAATTGAAATGTTGGGAGCAATGCATTCCTATTGTCTTCATTTCCTGTGTGCAATCCACGATTCTGACAGACACTGACAACATTTCATTATTGTTTTCAATGGTGCTCCATTTTCGTGTCGACTACTACGTGATACTACTTTGTGACGACATAAAGTGGTTCGTATGAAGCGGGCCTTATTTTAGATTCGAATTAAACAAATACATTACATTTTACAGCATCGTAGGGTAGCAGCCAATTATAACCACTAATCTAAGGCTGTGGAGGTGTTATGTAGGTTGCGCCAAAAGCGCAAAATAAGGCGAAAAGCTACACAATCTCCTGCATAGAGGCTACGCTGCTGCTGCTGCTAATCGAAATAAAATAACCAAATTGCAATTTAAAAAATTAAAATTAAGATCTGAAACAAGGTTCGATTTTTTTTCCCCCTTTCTTGTTTCCTACCTCTCAAATTGTTCGAGGTCAATGTCTTTACAGACATGAAAGTGACAACTGACCACTTCAAATACCAAAAAAAAAAACACTTTCAAAAGGCGGAAGTGTTTTCCAAATTACCTTACCTTGAAGGCGTACTTAACAACATAAGCCCATTTCAAATGCAAATGAAATGAACCCCTAAAAAAAAAGATCACTGACACTTTCACTTTTCAATATGTCTTCATTTCAAAATGAAAACATCCATAAAAATAGTATTCATGTTTAACAAAAAATGTTAATGATCTAATAAAAAAGATGGTTAAACAATAGAAATCCATTGAAATCCTTTCCTACTGACCCAGACTAAAATAACCTTCAAATTTTCAAATTAGGTTATCAGGAGCAAAACTCAATAAGGAATGAGACACTCTACTGTTATTAACTTATTAAACATTCATAATGTTCTTGTATAAAGCAGCCATTACAAAAAAAAGTCATATCCAGCTCATAACCTTGTAACAAAATATTCTCATATGACTGCCATTAACTCACGTACATAATAATGTGAGTAATAAAATTTATAGCACACATCATAAGGTGTAATTGTCACAATTAACTTCATAAACATTATGCCATTTGAGCATTTTATGCATTTTTTTAAAGCTGATTATTAAGAGCCTAGATCCACGTCCATCTTGTTGTTTTGAGCAGACGACAACGAGACAAATGAGTATTATTATATAGTGTTACTAAAACTGAAAGAAATCGCCTCACAATCGCTCAATTCAAATACAGTAAAGCGCAAAAAGCAATAAAAAGTATTGTTCTTCACGTGCTCGATTTATGTAATTTTTGAAAAGGTCCTTCTATTTTTAAACAAGGTTCAAAGTCGCTCGTTTTTTCAACCCCATGTTAAATCCTATAGGATCAAAAACCGTCCCACAAACATTTGAAAAACTCTCGTTAAAACTGATTTAGAATAACAAAATAATAAGCACATACTTTCATGTATTGGCTTCACGATGTTTCGTTTTTATCAATTTTGAAAAGGTCCTTCTATTTTTTAATAACGTTTAAAATCGTACGTTTTTAAACTCCATGTTAAGTCCCATAGGACTAAAACACCGTCCAACAAAAGTTAAGAGAACTCTGATTAAAAATGATTTAGAGCAATCAGAAAAATTAGCACGTACTTACATGTGTTTATTGCCTTCAGGATTATTCCTTTTTCTAAATTTTAAAAGGGCTTTCTATTTTTAAATAACATTTAAAATCTTACGTTTTTTTAACTCCATGTTAAGTCCCATAGGAGCAAAAAACTGTCACCCAAACATTTGAAGAACTCCCGTTAAAAACAACTCAGAACAATAACAAAATTATTATTACGTGCATTAATCTACTGGCTTCATAATGTTTTCTTTTTATAAGGTTAGCACGCGAAATTATTTTTCTATTAATTATTATGTGACTTCGAACCGGGAGAAAAAACGTTAAAAAACCGTTTTTCAATCAACAACGATCGCAGCGCCTACATTCGGAGAAATTTTGAACTAAACGATGTATCTAGCTTCTTAATGAAAATATAACATTTATGATATTATTATCCTAATTTGTTTCTAATCATAAGGGGGTTAGTATTGTTACTATGCGTTTTATGCATTTTATACAAACTTTTCTTTGCAGAAGAAGTCATCGTAATACCATTATTATTGTATTCATTCAACTTTTCTAGTTTGAAATAAACTTTAAATTTATTTTAAAAGTTGTTTCTAAATTGTCCGTTCTAAATTGCAATATATGTAATGTTATATATTTAAGAAAAGTGGTTTTAATTTAAAAAAACAGCTGCTAACTGATTCAATTTCATTTTGTTCCTTTTCTTTTGTTATACAATAGGTTTTCACAAAAAAGTGTCCGTTGCTTCAAAGAAAAAAAAAGTCGCAAGAAATTGCAAATTAAATCCATCCATCATTCAATTTCAATTACAAGAAGAATTCTTGTCCTTCGCTTAAAACACAAAAGAAACAACTTTTTTTAAATAATGGGTTAGGTACTATTACTTTTTAATTCAAGCAATTGTTGTTATAACTTATGATGAGTAAGAGACAGAAGAAAAAAATAATGGAGAGAGGGAAGGGTAGTAACTATTTAAAACAAGAGGATGAGAGAGTGAGAGAGAGAGATAGACAGAGAGAGACACATAGAGAGAGAGAGAGAGAGAAAGTTGAAATGTCAAGATTATTTCGGCCAGAATGATGAAGATGAAGATGAAAATGATGATGATGATGATAATAACATTTTATGACATTGAACCAATAAGAGATGTGGGCGTGTCCAGGTGGGTCAACATAAAAAAGCCAAAAAAGATCAACGGCCCTACAATTTTTGAAACATTCATTGGTCTAATATCAACTCTGGAGAAGAAAAAAAAACTCATTTGAAATCTCTTCTTTAATAAAAAGTCATCAAAAATGAAACAAAATTTCTTATTTTACTTTACTGCATTCTATTTGACAGTCTACTACTGGACCTCTCAGGTAATTATTTTTAATACTAAATTTCAATATTTTTCATCTTAGAATTTGTAGAAAAGTATTTTTTTAATAGAGAAATCTTAGTTTGTTAGAAACTAGAATTTTAGGTAAATGTGCTAAAATATTTTCAAGATGACATTCTTTATACAAAAATAAAAACTTTATAACAGTTTTTGAAAAATTGGCAAATTTCTCCGAAAATATATTTGGTTTTCAAATTGCCATCTTAAAAGGTTTCATTTTTAAAATCAAATTTGCATTTTTTTTTTTCTTCAAACTGTCATAAAGACTTTATTTACGAAAATGTAATCATAAACAATATCCTAAATTAATTTATTTGTTATTCTACTTTCTTTTAACCTTTAATTCTAGTTTTTTTTTTTAACTTTTAATTTTTTTCCAATAAAAAAAAAAACAGAAACATTAACTACAAATTTTAAATATTCTTTAAAAGGCTTTTGGCCGCTAAAAGAATTTATCGTCGTTTAAGAAGTGATATCACCACCTAACTGACATTGTTGGTGCTTTTCAAGTTTTGTCATAAACAAAAATCATAAAAAATAATAAGTGTATCGTTGGGAAAATGTCGCAAAATAAACAAAAATGTATTTTAAAAGATATTGACTGGTAGAGGAGGGTGTTCAAATCAATTTAATTGTGATTTCGCGAATATTTAGAAGAAAAAAATTGTTTGTGATATCATGTACTTAACGTAATTATATTAATTATGACTCAAAAAAATAATTTTATTAGCAAACAATTGTGTAAAAAAAACCTTAAATTTGTATTATAACGTATTTTTGTTCCTCTTGTAAAATTTATATTTCGTTAGTTACACGTGATATCACTTTTTAAACGACATTATATAATAATTTATGAATGTCAACAATTTACAAATAAATGAAAATCAAAAAAATTCTGTACCCGGTATTTTTTATGGTGTTCCAAAAATGTTCTAACAATGCAAATTATATTTCAGCTGCAAAAAAAAAACCACATTGCAATTATTGCTGGGTTTACATGTATATCTTCGTGTTTATTTTCTTGTTCCGCTGCCACTGGCCTTCTTACCAAGTTACCCTTTTGCCAATAATGTCTTGTCCTGCACAACTAAGTTGAATTCCCACTTTTTCTCTAGTTTAGTTTACGATGTTTTTTTCTGAACTTGATGAATTTTTCTCATTTTTGCCTCATTTCTGCACAATTCACAACAGCATTTTTAGGCAATGTGCAAAATATGAAACACAAAAATTGCCAAAAACACTAAGATTTAAAAAAAAGACGAAAGAGAAAGATCAAATAACTTTTAAAGACGAGGGAGAAAAAAAAAAAAACAACCTTTAAAAACGCAAATGTGGACAGAATGCGGAAATAATTAGGTAGTGCGTCCCACCTCCCTCTACCCCCCCCCCCCCCTCCCCTCTGCTTAGAGGCTCTGATTAGTTATGGTGTGACTGACCGCAAAAAAATTGGACAACATTTTTCAAGATCACCAACTTCTTTTTTTGGTCAATATCCATCCCTACGTTCACACAATAAATGCAAACTTATAAACTTGTCAAAGCTACAAAAAAAAAACCGCTTCAGGAACCGTATAGTAGTAGAACTGAACATTTAAGAAATCGTGACACAATTTTATTTTGCATTTTAATTGCTATAATTGTACACAAAACTTCTAGAACACTAATTATTAATTTCAGCTTTTAATTAAATTTAATTTGTGTACATTTTACATATTAATATGGAGTTTAGATTTTCAGAGAGCCTTAAGAATGCAAGTAGAGCATTTATTTTGTGCGTGTAGTGTTAGATGGCGCCACTAGCCCTCAAATAAAAATGTACTGACCATCTTCAACTCTTGACACTCACCTTCTTCCTTTTTGTTTCACGTGGCAAACTTTTAATTGCGTCATCGCTATTTCTCTACACGTGCTCTCTCTTCACTTATATTGTGTTCTGGGTATAAGTTTGTCCACGTGCTCTGATAATTAAGGTTGTTTTGGACGCTTTTAGAGGCTAAAAGGAGGTTGCATTCTATTTCAACTAATTGGCAACAAGTGTAGTTTGCCACCTATGGAGGGGGTTGCAGGCGCCATCTACCTTGCATTTACACAATTACTTTCTATAGAGGCCTCTTAACTCCTAAAAAACCATAGTCGAGAGTTAGTTTTTCATTTTTTTTTCCACTTTTGAGAGTTACTTAGGCCACTTCTGTATAAGAATTTCAAGATTTCGAAACTATAGAAAAGAAAATTGGAGAAAATAATGATATTTTCAATATTTTCACGTTTTCGACTCCCATTTTGTAGTCGAACTCGACCACTTAGAAGTGGTTTGCGTGCAATATTCTCAAAGTTGATTCAACAAAAGCGTTTTACCTATTTTATTGCACCAATTTTGAGTGCAATTGGAAACCAAAGGCTATTACTTCCTTTACGTACAGTATTTTTTCTCCATTTGAAATTTTCACAGTTCAATAACTGTCATCAAGTGGAAACAGGGCCTTTAACAACCCACCAAAATAAAACCCATATTTGAACCAGTTACTTTAACTTTTCACATTTTTAAGTTGATTTCATTTTTTTTTAAGGTTTCCGGTGAAGTGAAAAAATGTCTCGAAAGTAGCGATTGCGCTAGTAACGAATGTTGTGCTCATGCGTATTACCTCTTCAGGTGTGTTAATTAATTAATTTAATACCTACCAGGTCTGATAATCCAGAAATAAGTTAAATAACATCAACTACTCGTTCCTTTAAGGTGTGAGAAGATTGGTTACAACAACGGAGACAATTGCGGTCTCTGCGGTTGCGAGAACGGCTTAACATGTGTAGCCGAAGGGGTAAGGAGAACAAATTCAAGACACAAAACAGTTTGCAATTTCGATTCTAATTATGTAATCATGTTTGTTTATTCACCTTTGTCAGCAGATAAATCCATTCAGAATCCTGGCGAGCCGAGGAGTATGCCGTAACCGTCCACGTCCACCATCACCGATACCAATATATCCGATCCACGCTGCCGTTCCACCTCCAGTCGTTGTCGTCAACATTCCAGAAAAGAAACCGACGAAACCTTGTCCAGACACACAAACTGAACGACCTGTTAAACCAGTAAAACCAGGAAAGGGATCTTCTTTTCATGAAATATTTCAACCGATATACGAACAATTCATCGAAATAGCCGTGTCCTTTGCAGGAATAACCCTTCCTAGCGACATCACGGAATCAACCCCCACTTTGACTACACCTTAGAATCATTTCCAAATTAAATCCAAATTTCCCCTTTTTTTAAAAAAAATTCGCGATTTCATTAAATATATTTATTGTTAATTTATTATTAAAATATATATATATATTTTTAAAAAAAATCTGAGGTTGGAACCTCAAAACCATCGAACTTATATGCTTATTTTTTAATTTAATTTAAGCTTCTGCGTTTCTTTTTTTTTCTTTTCTCTGTTGCAGATTTTTACAGAATATGAAAATTTCGTTAATTTTTCATCTGATATCAGTTATTGAAAGGATCGAGTCGGATTCGTTTGAAGATGATGATGTTTGAAAACGCGCCACAACAGTAACGTAATTTTTCACCTGGTTTTTGTTGCTTGTACGAATTGTAAAATTATGGAATAAATAAAATTGGTTATTGAATTTTTTTAAAAAAAAAGGCTGAAGAAATTGACAGTATTTAATAGAAACTAGAATATTTAATTAAATGAAATACTAAATTTATTAAAAAAAAATAATTATAAATTTCCAATATTACGACAAACTTAAAAATGTGTAAAACAAAAAATTAGTAGGTCTACATTAATTGATTTAACAAAAGGTTATTTTTCTCAAAATATTATTAGGAAAATTATCAGAAAAATTATAAGTGCCGCCCACATTGGCTATTTAAATAAACTATAGCACATTGGAAAGAATTTTTAAATTTGGAAGAAAAAAAAGTCAACATTTGTAGCTTCAAGAAACGGCAAAAAAAAAATTAAATACCCTAAAAGTCCAAAAAGGGGCTTCAATTGCGTTCAACTGGGACCGGAAGTTCCAATAAACCTGCCCCATTGTAAGAACAAGCTAATGACGTCAGAGGGGTTGTCTTAAAACTTACGATTGGGCTATTTAGATAAATAGAAAAGGGATGATATCAGCAGTTTAAACAACAAAAGGGATTTTTTACATTATTTTGTTATAAAAACTTATTAAACACTCATTTTATTAGACAAAATGAGGCAAATCCTAAATTCTTTGGCAACCCCTGTGACGTCACACACTTCTTCTTACGATGCGACAGGTATCAAAGACTCAAGAATAGTTCGATACACAACTAAAAATGCCGGTATCATTATATTTATCACATATTTGTGTTATTACTACTGGTTAGCATTTAATACCTGTCCATAATTTTCATTCTAGCAGCTGCAAAACACGTAACATAATAAATTAATAACATAATTTACCTGTAAGATATTAACACGATATCACTCATCTTAAAAATGCTCAAAAACGAGCGAAAAAGCGCAATTTTATAAAAGAGCGCTCTAAAAAAAAATGTTACAATAGTCACAGAATTACACAGAGAGATATATTTCAATTTTCATTGGTTTACAATATGAACCAATCATATTAAAGACACTGCCTGGCTGACTTAGGTTCTTATTTAATACAGTAAAAGATACTATAGCGCTTTTACTAACGAACGCAAAATAATCCCGCAAATTGATTGTGTAACGTTTCACAATCAATTATTAAATTTTTCTTCCATGAATGTTTAATCGTTTTTAATTAAAGGAAAAATAGTACGAATAAATCAATTTCATTCATATTTTACACAAACACTCAGTAGTTTATAAACCAATAGCAAGTAACAGGTCAATCAATAGCTTAACTTAGAAACGTGCTAGTAAAACCGTAACACAATTTTAACAGGTTTGAATTACGAACACTCAAATCAATCCATGGAACGAGCAACGAACGGAAACCGTTGATCACAATCACATTTATTAATATCTCCACAAAAAAGGTCTTGAAAGTCATTCATTCGTTCATTTGATTCATTCTAACTAACAGGTGTATTTAACAACTCAAATAATAACTACCTCCAAGCGAAAGAGATGATTAAAGACGTAACCAATACATAGAACTACGAATGCGATTGTAGTCTGGTAAATTTTCCACCGGTCCTGAGAAAAATAAATGCAAACGTTTCAATAATGAGCTAATGAATAACGAAGATCGTCGTGAAACACTACAAGATACTTACCGACGGCTGCTACGGCAGGACAACGGTCGTAAATGTATTTCATACAAACATCACGAACGACTTGAGCATCTATGGCCTAAAAGAAAAACGTAAAACGTTAAAAAAAAAAGCCGAACGAGTTTCGTCAAATCTCGCAAAAACGAGACAAAGACTAGTTACGTCGATTCTAGCATCGAGTTCTGGCAAAGGAATGCGGCGACCGTAGCAAAGCATTTGCCTAATTTACAAAAAAAAATAAATAAATACAGGAAACGTGAAAAATTTATTATGAAACAATAAAACAACCTTCCGATATCTTCACAGACTGGTGTCGATCCGTCTAACTGAAGGAGCATGTTTGTTCTAAGTAGATTCTTAGCACGCTGAACTTCGAAATCGCTTACGGTGCTACACAATCTCATCCTTCAATCGAAAAACGCGAAAAAGAAAAAAAATTGTTATCAAAACTACAAAAAAAAAACACTTCCGATTATGCCAATAAAACCGACCATTCAGACTGTACGTTGTACAACATGTCTTCGCATTTCATAGTCTCACAAACGTAATAAATACCCCTAGAAAAAACAAAAACCGTAATTCGTCTCATAATAATTAGTTTGGAGAGAAAATTCTTTTTCGTCCTTTTTCTAATTGTTGTAAAAAGTTTATTTTCAAAGATATCATCACGATTTACCAAAGTCCGGTATCTTTGTAACAAGTGTTAAAAGACTGAAAACTGTGACACAAGTTTCCGATGACGGCATTCTGTGCTAGATGACTCGCAACGTTGGCCCCTCCACCGTGAGAATGATCCCAACTGCCGATAATCTTGAATGAAAGTCAAACGTCATCAACGATCAAAGTTTATGATTGAAATTACAAGCAATATTTAGTAATACGCACCGTGTTTGCAACCATCAAAGGAAGATTGTCCGGATCTTCCCAGCCACAGCCTTCGACGGCAACTGCAATGTGAGCTAGAGGCATCGAATCGTCTCGTACGCGAATCTCACTTCCAGTAAAGCGACAATGACTGAGAAGTGGAACTTCGCAATTATCGTACGTGTTACCGACTTTACTGAAATGTTGTTTAGCCAAACGAACCAATTCACCATGCTCAACACCTAAAAAAAATCAATTTATCCAATTACTGCCTTCCCAAAGCAAATTTGTTGTTGGCTAGTTCAATCAGCAGATTACATCTCGGCACTTTCCTGAGAGAAAACTAGTTACTCCAGTTTAAATTAAAAGAAATAAACAGTAACTAGTTACTTCGTTAACGTTACAATCCCGATTCCTAACTGCCACTTGTAATATAAGTACTTTTAAATGTAAATTTAAAAGTTCGTAACTTCAATTAAGTGTTTTGACTATTACACTTTCTAAAAAGTAACTGAACTTTTAACTAGTAACCACAAAGTACCTATTTTCCCTAATTCTTCATTAAGACACGAACGAAAATCGATACGAGTTTGTTACGTTCAACTTTGCAATCAAAATATACGCAAAAACAAACCTCCAGCTCCCGCCAAAACCATTCGAGCCGCTTTGTAATGCCCGTTAATGTAATCCAAAATATCTTGACGATTGATAGACCTTCAAAAAAGATAAAGGATAAGACAATATAAAAAAAATTATTAAAAAAACTGAGATAACAAATGCGAACTTTATGTTCTGAGTGGGTCCAAGAATAGTGCGACCCAAAGGAGTTCCCTGATAAGCAGTCGCGTGCAAATGATCGAAAACGACTTCCTGTAAGTTCGATTCAACTTCCTGCATCTCTCTCAGGATCACTCCACGTTCTCTTTCGATCTCCTGTTCTCCAAATTTGCTGTTCTGAATAATGTCGGCCAGAATTTCAACCGCTTTCGATAGATCCTTCGAGAGACACTTTGCATAGAAGACAGTCTGCTCTCGAGAGGTGTAGGCATTCAGATGAGCTCCCATGTTCTCGACTTCCAACTCGAGATCGGTCTGCGATCGCTTAGGAGTGCCCTGAAATCGATTAAACTCAAATTTCAAATTTAACTGTCGACACAGTTAGGCATCGTATCGATATGAAACCTTGAACGCCATATGTTCCAGGAAATGTGCAACACCATTGTTACGTTCGTGTTCGTAACGACTTCCGGCATCGATCCAAAGTCCGACCTAATAGAAAAAACACCGAGAAAAAATATGAAAGAATGTCAAATGGATGGAAGGATCATCTTACAGTGCATGTTGGGAGTCCAGAATCTTCTGTAGCCACTCTGATTCCATTGTCCAGGCTACTGACAACCGTTTCGGGAACATTTACTAAACATTGCTCGTAATTAGCTTGAGTCGCTCGATATCGCTGAGGGACCTAAAACACGAAACAAATCAAAATTATTGTAAGAAAATAAACGGCTTCATCAAGAAATAAATTTAACTCTCAGTGATAATTACTGAATTTTTCAGTAAATTTCGACAGGATTTGTTTCTGTCATTTCTTGAAGATTTTGGGGTGCATTTTTTCAGTGGATTTGTTTCATCTCCTGCATGATTCTAAGCGGCTGCTAATCGAAAGAATTTGCAATTTATGTAAGGTTCAGCTTATTTCTTTAATTTTTCTACACATTTTTGTTAAGATTCTTCGTTTCTGTACAGTTTAGCAGTTGCCTTTGTAGATTCCATGAATTTTTCTGCAGATTTCATTAAAGATTATTGCAAATTTCTACTATTTACAGGTGATTTCTACAGGAAGCTACAGATGATTTCTGCGTTTTAGAGGCCGATGAATCAGTACAAATAAATGCACAGAAATGACCTTTACAGCCAAAAGGGTTCATACGCTACCGTTTACGCAATCAGTAAAATACGAATGACGGCATACGAATAGATTATAACGAATGCAAGTTTATTTCTTGCGTATTCCTTACGGATACTGTAAACGCACATGGGTGAAAAATAGTAGCGGGGATTGAACGCAATTTACAATCGACAAAACTTAACTTTGTCTATTACAAATTACTGTTTTATGCACGAAATAGTAAATCCCACACCTCCTTTAATTGCATGCAGAATAAAATATACAAATATGGCTTACTTTAACTGGCCTTGAAGCTAATTTCACCAACGAGGAACTAAATCTTAAGATACGAGCAGCCATCTTGAAGTTGAAACCGATCAGCAGTGAAAAAAAAATATGAAACGGAAATGACGTCAATAATCAAATGCTGTACCAAAAATAAGACATTAGAAAATTTGTTCGAAGCATATATAAGTACGAAGAAGAATCTATTTAGAATATAGATTTATACATAGCAAAATAGCCATTTTAGGTCAACCCTCTCTTTTAAGAGGATTATGTTTACGCTCTTCACACTGCTTCAATAATGTTAATAGGAAGGTATAGCAATGCCATAAATAACAACACCTGACTGAAGAAACCCTTTGAAGAAACGCTACAAACGGAAATGATGCAATATATTGACGTCATTTACCAACCGTTTACAAACCATACAGACATTTGCGTACTAAAAAAGAGGCGTAAGTAGGTCAGGAAGTTAATAAAAATAAGTCACACCCTTATTTCTTTGAAGTCAAGTGAGAAGCAATCAAAGCATACGAAAATGGTGTACATTTTCTTAAAAATCAAAGGTACTACGACGCCATAATAGGTCAACCTTAAAGCAAATCTATTATGATACGCGTTAGCTCCAAAACGTCCCTAAATATGAAATTGCTCATGACCTTTACCTCACTACGTAATGTTCCCGCCTGACTGCAATCGGAACCGCAAGATTACGTACGTGCTTGCTTAATGTGAGCTTTCTTACCAACTCTCATTGAAGCCATAATAGTTTCAGTCATCGAAGTATATAGAGTAGAGTAATAGATTATTGCATAATCGCTCTTGTCGTACGCTGGGAGCGTGTAGTATCTTTTTTTGAAGCCCGTAAATGCTGCCAAAGTGTGAAATGCGTGTTTTATGGAACCGATTAACTGTAAGTGAAGAAATGTCACAGACAAAGTTATTATAAGTTAACAAGCGTCAACTTTTTGAAATGTTATTTAGCCGAAGTGCTTATTTTTTTATTGATTAGGGCAAGGCGACTGTAGACACCGTCGATGCCGAAGACCCATCGGAACCTGAACAAAAAGCATTGCAGGTAAGCGTCAGATAGCGTCTTAATTATTTTATGTCAAAAAAAAAAAGTTTTATAATAAAACTTTTAGGCCTTTTTTTTTCTCAACTTTTTTTCTTTGCAAATTTGGCAAAGTGCCATTTCATCTCGTGCTAACTTTCATTCGCGTTTTTCCCCAAACGTCACAAAAGTTTTAAAAGTGGGCGTGGCTAGTAGGGGGGCTTGAAACAAATTTGACAAATAGCAACACTTCCTTTAGAAGCGCATGGACGCTAGAAATTTTGTACTTTTTCTTCTGCTTTGTGCTCTATTGATTATTAATAATTATAAATAAATTGTTATAAACAAGAGTGGTCTAAAATTAAGACTGTCATATGGCTAATATTGTCATATCTAGCTCATAACCTTGTAACAAGTCACAAAAGCAAATTACAAAATATTATTATGATAAATATTGTCATAAAACTGTCATTGACTGGTATAGAACATAATATTATATAGTCGTAAAATAATAACACACAAGCAATGACATCATATGGTGTATTATTCCGAATTTTAAGACTTTCTGTAATGATGCCCCAGGTCGTAATAAACAAGTTTTGTAGAGTATGTAAGGTGTGCTCATATCGCGAGGAAGCCCCGCCCCCAAAGGAGAGGCGACGCCATATTGAAACATCATGTGACTTGCGGTAAATTTCCCTTTTTCTGGACAGATTTGTTTTTTAAATGATTTTTAGTTTTTAATGTGTTAAGTTGTTTGATATGTGAATTAAACAAAATAAAAAAATGTTATAATAGAATAGAATATCTAATAAAATATTTAATATATTACATTAAAATTTAATATTAGTATTAATATAATAATTATTATAAAAAGTATTAACATTAATATTAAATTTTATTCTTTATTAAATAACAAATAATTAATATATTAAAATATATATAATATATAATGAAATTGAGTATGTTGTAAAATGGAAAACATTTGATGTTTTTTCACAACTTAAAAACATTTCAAAAGACTGATTTTGAATGTACATAACATTGACTGCATATTCACGTGACGTCACAGCTGTTTCAGAGGGCCTTTCCTAGTGGCTGAACATTATGAGCACCACCTAACATACTCTACAAACCTTGCACTAAACTGGCGCGAATCGGCTGGGAGCCGGATGCATGCTGGTCGTTGTCTTCACATTAGTGTGGGTTTACCTATTTAATATTCTTTGGTTTTTATTCCATCCAGAATTTTCCTTTTCGATTCGAGCCGGTCTAATGGGGGGCACCCTTTAGGCGAAATTGGTTTAAACAGATATTAATCAGTCATTACTTTTAATCAGCTGTTAGTAACTTAGTACACAAGAAGCCATTTGCCATTTAGTTGAGCGCTCCTACAGCGTGAACTGAGCGACTAAGCGCTCCATACTGTATAATAAGCCATTTACATTTCTAGTGGACAGACACTTGTTTGATTTGTTCACATCCATATAAGGGTGGCAAATAAGGAAGTGGGCATGATTGAAGCGCAATGGCATGGCTGTTAGAATGATAGCATTGAAATGTAACCGCCCAATGAATGATCCAATATGGCGTCTTTTTATAGTTTAAGTCAATGAATCTGCTTACGCCATGTTGGTACAAACATGACTCACTGCTGAAGCTTCAGATATAAAAACATCACACATCCTATGTCAAATTATCGAGAATGATTAAGAATGAATAAAAATTATTAAAAATGAAATTTAGCAAATATTGATTTTCATTACAGGATGGTCCCAATGCCGAAAATAACAATAATGAAAACAACGAAACCAAGTGGTACAAAAAGACCATCAGAATAAAATTGATTTATTTCGTTTTACTATGTTCGGTATGCATAATTCTGACGGTAATCATGTTTTCTTACCCGTGGCACGGCGAGACCGTGCTGTCGTCTGCCTCAAATGGGACAGTTGCAAACTGTGAATCCATTCACCAAGGGGGAGGAGGAGGAGGAAATTCGGATCTGACCACGACTCCACTTTCTCCAGTAACATGTCCAGAATGTCCTCCATCGCACATTTCCGTCATAGATGCCAAAGATGCTGGTCTCGACGTTTCGTAAATGACTGTTTACGAAATTCTTCTTTTAAAATCACTCCATTTTAGTATTGTTTTATATATTTTAAATAATTTTATATATTGGAACATGTTGCGGATTTTGTACTTTCATATTATAAGTTTTCAGTTTAAATCATCTATAAAATATTTAATATACAAGAGGGGGAAGTAAAAATTTGACATTTTTAAGCTTTTAGGGCCTTTAGACCATAATATGGTCTAAGGTTTAAAGCTACAATTTGGGACACAAAATGCAACTGGGACATTATCCATTATTATGGGATTTATACGTGTAGCCTACAGACACTGATTATTCTCTTTTTTCAGAAGATTAACTTTAAAAAGTGTTTTAGAAACTAGAATTTTATTCTCTATCATTTAAGCGTATTTTCAACGTTTTTGATATCTTTCAAAATAAGCTTTTTTATGTCAAGTTTGAAAATTGATCCAACTTTTAAGCAGGTGATATTTTTGTGTATACACATTTTGAAACTGACAAAAGAAAATACTATTCTCTACCCTTTCTAGTTTCTAACACTCAACTACTTAAGAGTTGTTGCTCTTAAAAATGCAGAATAACCAGATTTTGAAAATAACTTGTTCAAAAAAGCAATTGAACAGTTTAATTTTCAGTAATTTTCTAAAATGCATGTTAAATTATATGTTGGTGCGCACAAAAAAAATGGAAAAAAAGATATTAATTATTCGTTTTTAAACTGTTAATTTTAAAAGTTTATTTTAGAAGATATGGAAATATTTTAAGAATCATTCTCTTACAATATTAAATTTCAACTAGTGTTTTTATTTTAAGTTGTTTCCGTTATGAATTCACCTTGACCTTGACATGACAGTGAAATTTTGTTACAATGATGGTGCAATTTCTAATATTTTAAAATATTTCATAAGTGGGACCACCAAATGATGTTTATCTTTGTTGACATAATTAAGTTTGAATTTATTTAAGATTTGTTATCAAATCAAATTCTTTTTAATTTTTCTTAAACCAGAACTTGGCAAAATACATTACAAATCATACCTGAAATGAAATACAACTAAAGCATGTTTTGCAATTAGGGCCCGGTCCACATCAAGCTGACAAAACAGGAGACAAACTGGTGACAATTTCAGAAACAATATTCCATGTCTCATTTCAAGTCGGTAAACATCAAAAGGCTTTTTGTTTTGTCTCAAAACTACGCAACATTTTTTCAACTCTTGTCTGTACAGTTGTTTGTGGACAACTAGTATTAAAACAACAAGAAAACAGTTGTGTAGTTTTTACCCGCTATAGAAACAATAACAAAAGAAAACTCAAATTTTGTTTGTGATGTGTCACAAATTTGTTGTGGTTTTGTCTTCAAGTGTACTGCTGACAGCTGTTTCAGTTTTGTTTTGTTTTCAGAATCTGTTTTTGTTGTTTTTGCCTGGAACTCTTGTTGCACTTTAGTCAGCTTGATGTGGATCGGGCATAAGAAAGATACTTTAGTTGTATTTTAGATTTCAGATAATTATATTCTGCTCCGGTCTGTCGATATACGTATCTCTGAATAAGTTGTCTCTGCGAGACTTGGTATTGTTTGTTGTCCGTGAGTCCTTTCGAGTGTATATTTACATAAGGTGTTGTGCATAGTAAGATAAGACGTATTAAGTATTTTAAGAATGAGTGTTTTTACTTCTCAAACTGGATATTACTCTTTTTCTAGTCGATTAATCGTATTTAAGTTATTGAATGTAAGCAAAATAAAACCGCGAGACATTCCTTCATTTATAAACGTGTTCAAAGTGCAAAGATGCCAAATAAAATTCATTTTTTGGACTAAATAATGTGTTGATTTTTTTTAATGTTGAAAACCTTTTGTTTTGTAGACGGAACTGTCCGAGGGTTTAAATTAACAGTTTATAAAATATTTTTACAGCTGATTTTGTAACTTTTGCATTTCAGGATTAACACTAAGGAGAAACTGAAAGTGTATTAGGAGAATAGAACGGTAAGTGAACCACTTCGTTTTTTTCAAAAATTGAAAAATATCATCTGCGTCATTTTCAAACCGTCATAAAGAGCTGTTTTTAAAAGATATCAACATAAAAAATATTCATAAATGACTGAGCCTACCATTCTAGTTTTTAAAACTGTTCCAAGTTTCTCTCAATTTTTTCTTCTAAAAGACAAAATTAACCAGATTTTGAGTGGCGTTTGAGTTTAATCGCGACGAGTCAGAAGAAAATAAATAATCAAATGTAGAAATAACCTTTAATTCTAAACTCAAATATAATGTTACGTGAATTGTGTAAATTGTGTGAAGGGCGAGAATTTTTGTAGGAATGATGAAAAAACAAAAAAAGTATTCATAAGAATTTTCATTTTTCGAAGGATACTTTCGAATATAATTTGAAGAAAACTCCCAAAATACAATTACATTTAATATTGTGTCGATCATAACTCGTCATGTTGTTCGTCCTAAAAAAAAAAAAAAACGAAAACCATAAACGTAAATATCGATATTATTAAAAAGGATTCAAATAAACGAAAACAAAGCGAACCTCGTTTAATTCCTCCATCAAGAGTTCTGGTGTTTCACTAACAGTTTCTTCATCACCACCACCTTCTAATTCCGGTTCCTCCTCGACCTTTTTTTTTTGTAAAAGAAAAAGTGACCGTTACGAACAACATAACGAGAGAAGCCGAAATAGATCCTTAACCTTTTCATCTAGCGATATGCCAAGTGTCTGCCTCATCATCGTTTCGATTCTATCGGCAAATCCGGCCGTATCTCTCAACATGTATCCAGACCTCAATGTTGCAGTTTCGAAAAGCACTTGAGCCATTTTCTTTGCCGTCTCGTCACTCTTATCGTTCTGAAAAACGAATTATCGTTTTTCTTTTATTAACATTGTTCAATCGACGTTTCTGTTTCATATTCTTACTTCGACACGAAGAAGCAGTTCTTTGATCAGAGGATGTCTCGGATTGATTTCTAACGTCTTCTTTTGATTTAAGTAGAAACTAAATTCATAAAAGAAATTAAATTTTAGGTTTTGTGAGAACACAAAATATAACGATTTGGAAAATCGACTGACTCTTTCTGACTGTCATGTGTTTTGCTGTGTGCATTTGAAACGGCCAAACGTTCCATGTTTGCCGTCCATCCGAACATTCCGGCAACAAGAGCGCAAGGAGAATCGCTCAACCGTTCGGATAACTTAGCTTTTTGAATCTTTAAAATGAAAACGTAAATGTTACCAAGAATTCTCTTTTATCACGAGCAAAAACATTCAAACCTTGTCCTTCAGAACATCATCTTCCAACCATTTCGTCAGTGGTTCGAACCGTTCGTTAAGTTTATCGAGAGCTTCTTTCGACTTTGCGTCACCGATGCTGAAACCTTCTTTGGCAACGTTCTGAAATTTCTTTCCTTCGAATTCTGGTAAAGAATTGACGCAATATTCGTCCACGGCTTCGATCAAATACAGAACCTCGTAGCCTTTACGAAGCAACTTCTCAACAAACGGCGAAGTTTCGACCTACAATGAAACAAAACGAGCAGGGAGAAAAACTAGTTTATTACATTGTTCTCGCTCTCTGTATTGAAATAAGAAAATTATAAACAAACACCACCACCACAAACCTCTTCTCTGTTTGCTCCTGCCACGTAGTAAATATGTTCCTGCTTCGGTTTCATGCGTTCGACGTAACTCGCTAAACTAGTCGTTACATCCTTATCGTTTGACGACTGGAAACGCAACAGTTTCGCTAAACGACTACGGTTTACGGAATCTTCAATCAAACCGAGCTTTATGCTGCCAAAAAAAAAAAACATTTAAAACGCTCGAAATCGAAACACAAAAGATCGTTCAGCCTACTTTGTACTATATTCCTTCCAGAAATTCTCGTATTCCTTGTCGTTTATCTTCTTGATCATGTCCAACGTCTTACGAACAAGTTTCTTCTTGATGACCTTCAGTAGTTTGTGCTGTTGTAAAGTCTCTCGAGATACGTTAAGTGGAAGATCGTCCGAATCGACGACGCCTCGAACGAAGCTAAGATAACTTGGCATCATGTCTTGGAAATCGTCGGTGATGAAAACGCGTCTCACATACAACTGAAGAAAGTTAAAAAGAACAATTAAAAAGAGATGCTAACAAATAGTCACGTCTTTCGTATACTTTGATGTTTTCGGTCTTTTTGCCGTAACGATTGAAGTTATCTTGAGGTTGTGCTTTTGGAACGAAGAGAAGAGATTTGAACGTAACTTCTCCCTCGGCAACAAAGTGGATCTTAGCGAGAGGAGTGTCGTGTTCTTTAGTGAGCGACTTGTAAAAGGAGTCGTATTCAGAATCTTCGATCCCGGCCGGTCTGGGCAAAAAAAAATCCAAACAAGGAAATAATGAAAATCTATGATACTTAAGGTGGGCTTAACGGTAAATGTGGTCATTCTTAAATTTGAGTCGAAGTAACTTTTAAGTATTACTTCTTTCAATTAGGAGCTCGTAAGTTTGAACGCGCGCAATAAAGCAAAAGAGCCGTTTGAGCTCGTGCGTAGAGGCTAAGTGCCTCCTAATAAGAGAAAGAAATTCGGTAATTTTAATGACGAAATCTTAAAAATAAACTTCCAATCATTCCAATAAAAATTCATCCGTTTTTAAACATGTTGCAATAAAAATACTTTCAGCGTTTAGTTATTAAATTTTTGATTTTTTTCTCTCTCTTTTAAAAGAAACTTGTAAAATTCAAATTTACAAGTATTTTGGAAATTTTTCTCTGAAAAAGATGTTAAGCAAATTTAGATACAGAAAATCAAGCGACTAAAAAAAACAAACTTTCTCGTCCAAATGGGTTTGCTGTCATTGACCAAATCCCAATCCCAAGTCGTTTTTTCAACTTTTTTCGTCTTTGGTTTATCTTCGTCTTTTTCCTCTTCAACCTCAAAAAAAGATTAAACGAACAACAATTAATATATAAATTTGATACCAAACAATTGTGAAATTAGCCGTTCTTTTACTTTTCCTTCATCTTCCTCATCGACAATTTTGTCTTCATCGTCAGCAGACTCTTCTTTTTCTTCTTCTTCAATCGGTTCTTCGACTGTTTCGGTCTGAAATGAAAGATCGAAAGTTATAAAAATAAAAATCGGACGTTCAAGATATAAACAATATTATAAATATGTCTTACTTTACTTCCCCACAAATAAATACTAAAGTTGATAAACTGAGAGTACTTCAGGATAAGATTACGAACTGTGTCTTGCTCCAAAAAATCGTAAGCTTCTTCTTTCAAATACAAACTATAACAATGCATTAATAATTTATTTTTTAATTAAAAGCATGAATTGCAGAAAAATTACTCTCACTAACCTGATGGTCGTTCCTCTCTTCAAAGTGTCTCCACGAGGATCTTCGACAACACTGAACGAAGCTGCATCAGATTCCCAAATGTGTTGTTTGTCCTCGTTGTGTTTAGAAGTGACGACTATACGATCGGCAACCAAGAAAGCGGAGTAAAAACCTACTCCGAACTTAAATGGAAAACGAAAAAAATGTTAGAACAACAAAATAAATATCAAAGTATCGAAACTAAAATTAAAATGTTTAATTATACTTGTCCAATGAGATCGCCGGCATCTTGCGATGAAGCACTGTTAGCCAATTTACTCAAGAATTCGCTCGTTCCCGACTTAGCAATCGTTCCGAGGTTGTTAATGAGGTCCTGTTTTGTCATTCCGACACCCGTATCCGTGATGTGCAAAACGTGGTTGTCTTTGTCGGCCTTAGGAAAAAGAAAACACAAAATGTTTGATGATCGAACGCATAGAACTCTCAATTCTTTTAACCTTTATCCTTATGACTAATTCTTCGGTTGCATCGAGAGCGTTTTTATCGGTCAGAGACAATAAACGAATCTTGTCCAAAGCATCTGAAGCATTGGAGATCAACTCACGAAGGAAAATCTGAAATAAAAAGCTAAGTTTAGCACTCATAAAAATCAGAAGAAAACCATTGTTAAGTACCTCTTTGTTACGATACAACGAATTGATGATAAGTTTCATCATTCGATTGACTTCGGCTTGAAAGACGAACTTTTCTGCTTTATCTCGAAGTTCTTTTATCTGAGCTACGTTCAACCCATCCAATTTGATAGCTTCTTCTTCTCTGAAAACGAAAAAAAAAACTATGAAGATGCTTACACGTTATTTAAAAACTAGCGTTTCAACCTTCTGACGACTTCATCATCCGTTTTCGAACCATCTCTTGAACTTCCAATGTCTTCTTCCACTTTAGCCTCTTCGATGTCGATTTCGACATCAGGTTCATCGCAAACGCACAAATTATAACCTTAAAATAAAAGATTTAAATGTTATAAACATCGTTGTAGTATAAAATCAACGAACACGCACAAAAAATAACACGTGAGACGACGAAAAACCAACAAATGTCACATGTGAAGCACCGCTGTGATGTACAAACATGGCGTCTATCGCATTGATCTCGTACGTATTTTAGACGCCATATTAGTTCAACAGCTGACAGTACACGTTGAGCTTCCGAATTTTACTATGGAAGAGATGACTCGTGTCATTATTTAGCTAACGTTATAAAAGAAACGCCCATTCTTTTGTTTTTCACGTTTGAATGCGTATACAAAGCTCTCATAACAAGCTTAACACTATAAACCTCATTAGCATAAATTCTTTTAATTCTTATGTGAATGAAATTGTAACAAAATGCGTCCGCTATAGACATGAACCTATATGACCCCAGTTACGTCATCACTTCCTTTAAATCCATTCTATGTATCAATGCGATTAGTTCGTATCATAGTTACCATAGTAAATCTTTTAATTATTTTCAATTAGTACCTATAGCAACGTAATTATCCAAAATACTTTATATTTTCAGGCATCTTTCAGTGAAATTTACGTAAATATAGCAAATAAAATGTAAAAAATGTGAAAAAAATGCCTAAAAAGAATAAAAATCAAATTGGTTTTCATTATTAGAAATTACCTGTAACCAAGAATATTGTGAATATTAATAAAAATGTCTTCTTCATCTTCGTTATTATTAGTGAAACGCGTGTAAATTTACAAAAAAAAAAAATAGTCGTAAAAGTACAAAATTAAACTATTTTTTTGACAACTTCTAATCTGTGTTTTGTCGTCGTCTTTTATTGTCTTTCCTACGAAATTTACACCGGTCAACGTATCAGCGACATTATGAACAACCAATCATAAAACACCACGCTGCAAATTACAACCAATCATAATGCGCCAAATCAGAATTTTTGAATGTTCTGGTAAATAATAACCGGTTAACCAAAATAAATCATTTTTTAAGCAAATCTTTAAACTACGGAAGCCTGTAAATAACTCTTCGATTATCAATTTTGTGGATTCTGAATCAATTCAATAGAGTAAAAATTCAATCTAATGAAAAACAAAAAATAAGATTATATTTAATTAAATTATTGTCAATTTTTGTATATTTTTTATTTTTATCAATATATTTAAACAAACAAAAATAAAGATATGTCTTTTACAGACCACCATTTTAAACTACGCCATCGACATAACCATGACGTCACGATCAATACATCGCTATTGTAAACCAGTACCTGTTTATGACGTCATGTGTACACAAAACTAACAAAATATTTGGATTTTATTTATAATAAAGTTCCATAAAAATATTGTATTTTATTATATTTAGAAAACATTTATTTAAGTTATTTACCATCCTAAACCACCATAAAAACCAAATCCTTCTCTTTTTGTAGTTACATTTTCTTGAGCTATTGACGATAGATAATTGGTGCTCTTGGTGACGTCACTCGTAGTCATCTTATTTTGTGCTGCTACTTCACAACTAGATGCCGCTACTGTAGCTGCTTGGGTTGTTGGGTGACCGGTTACATTCACGATAATCGGTTCAGTGCTTGAAGGTCCTTTCGTTTCCATGGCAACCGTCGGATGACTCCAGTTCATCTTTAATGAAGATAAAGTCTCTGCAAATAAAATTTTAATATTTTTTAAAAAATGTATTTTTAAATAAAATATTGAAAAATAAAACAAGAGAAATTGTTTTTTTTTTGTAATTACTTTCATGTAAATGTCTTCCATTAATTACAAGTGGAAAAATAACCACAAGAAATAGAAATAATTTTATCTGAAACAATTAAACATAAATCATTAATAAGGCAAAAACATATTACTTTTTTTCTCAAAACCAAAATACTTGTTTAGAGGCTAGAGTTCTCTCAGAGGTATAAATAACAGTCAATAGTTATTCTATATTTTAACCTCTAAACAAGTCCTTTCGATTGAACATGCCATAATTATAATAAACAGATTTTTTAAACCGATTTAATAATGAATTTTTATGCAATATTAAGCAAATGTTTCACAATATGTGGCTTAAGAGCCAAATTGTGAAGTAACAATTATTTTTAGATCAACAAATAATTATGGGGTTTTCAATCAAAAACACTGGTTAGAGGCTAGAATTGTAGTTGATAGTAACCAGACATCTAGCCTCTAATCAAGCCTTTTTTGATTAAAAAAGCATAACTGCAGTTGCTCTAATAATGGTGATGATTACTTCACAATTGGCACTCGAGGCCACAAATTATGAAACATTTGCTTTAATATTGTATAAAAATCTGAGTCCTAATAATAATTTTCGCCTTAATTATTATCAATAAATAAATAAATGTTTTATACTTATATATATATATTTTTCAATTGTTTTAAAACATTACCATTTTGGCGGAAAAAAATACATGCAATTAAAATAAACTTTAAAAAAAGTACAAATGAAGAAATCTTTAGAAAGAAATTTCTTTTTATACAAACAAAAAAAACATCATTATGAACCAATAGAAAAAGAACAGTTTCTAAAACATTCCAAACAAAAGAAAAATTCTTCAATTTACATAAATAACATTTTATACAGGGTGTTTTAAAACTCATTTAGAAATTACTATTTCTTTGGTCATTTGGTGCCCCCTCTCCTCCCCCCCCCCCACAAATACAAAATCACAGACCTCAAAATCCGATTTTAAAAATTCTGAAACCCATTTTAAGAATCAAAAACACGCTCAAAAATGTAACAAAACACATTTTATACGACTCAGTTGCCTAAAAATAATAATTTTAAAGTATCTTAAAAATTTAAAAAATATGGAATATTATTAATTTAAATATAACATTAATATATAAAAATAGCAGAAAAAATACACATAAAAATTTAAATTACACTGTATGAATAACATATGAATAACATATCATTCATTTTATGTGAAAGAAATATTTTATATTTAATTAATATTAAATATTTCACTTCTTTAAAATAATTACACCACAAATGACTAACAAAAACTGTTAGCACAAAATAAGGAGGATGTTGGAATTGACCTTTTGATCCTTTACCCCTAAAATAAATACAATAGGCTGAAGAAGAAAAAAAAACATTTCATTTCCACATATGTCATAGAAAATAATAATAAAAGACCAAATTTCGAGACAAGCTCAAACAAAATAATAGAAAATACCTTAAGAAATGAGATGAAAATCTGGTTCCAACCTGCTAAATCAAGTAGGATCTAATGATTATGCAAATGATATGACAAATTCCAAAATCTTGACCACTGTCCACTCATTGGACTATCCGTTTGTGTAGATGGGTATATATAAAGCCACAATTACCGATTGCTTATCACTTGATGTTTCAATCAGCTCTTTGGTGATTTTTATTGAAATACAATTTCTGGTGAAGTTTTGACTGAAAAAAAAAAAATGGTAAATAATCATTAATAATATAGTGTTTAATTTTGCTTATTTGTAATTAATTTTTATATTTTTATTTCAGGTTAAAGTTGCATTTTTAGCCTGTTTGGCTTTAGTTCTTCTGTTCGTTGTCTGTGCTGTGGCAGACCACTACAAGCATCCATCTGACAACCACAAGAAATCGGATTCCTCTACAAAACACCAATCTGGATCCTACAGCCATGAATCTTCTGGTCACCATGGATCTCAATATTCTGGACATGGAAAATATAAGAGAGATGTTGAAAGCCATCATGAGTCTAAATCAAGCCTTGAATCTTCAGGTGGTGGCGGCGGTGGCATCAGCAGCCATACACTCCACAAACGAGGCTTAAAAGAAAATCGCGAATCCTCCGGACATCAGGATCATGATGCAGATTCAAAGCACTCGTCAAGCCATGGATCAGAAAGTTCAAACAATGACGACTCTTCTAGTCACAAGGCTTCTGAATCGGTTCCTTCAGGACAATACAACAAAAGATCAGTTGTTAATCAAGAGCATTCAGAATCAAGCCTTGAATCTGCAGGTGGTGGCGGCCTTGGTATCAGCAGCCATACTCTCCACAAACTAGGCTTAAAAGAAAATCGCGAATCCTCTGGAAATCAGGATCATGATACAGATTCAAAGCACTCGTCAAGCCATGGATCAGGAAGTTCAAACAATGACGACTCTTCTAATTACAAGGCTTCTGAATCGGTTCCTTCAGGACAATACAACAAAAGATCAGCTGATAATCAAGAGCATTCAGAATCAAGCCATGAATCTGCAGTCCACCAACCACGAGTCCACTTCAACCCATCATCAACACGTGATGCCCCGGACCATGAGCATTCTGGATCCTCTTCATCTGATCATCATGACCACTCCGAATCAAGTGAAGAATCTTCCTCTCAGCAGAGTCGTAGAAAGTCGAGGCAGGACCAACCCACGTCTTCTGAATCCGCTTTCAACCATGGTAACACCGGTGCCAATGAAGACCACGATGATGATGAAATGAATTCGACTCCTGGTCAAGAATCCACTACCACCCATGATTCGTCGATCGCTTCGGATGAACCTGAAAAACGTGAACGAGATTCGGAAGAAAACCATCGATATGAATCTAATCACAAGGAGGCTTCCAGTTCCAACCACGGTTCTTCTGGACAGTACAACCATGCTGAAGCTTCATCTTACTAATTTGCCGGCCATTAAAACAAGAATCTTCGTTATAACTATTCCTGAAAACGTAGTTTTCTCTTCGCATGTATTTCTAATACATAAAAAATAACTTTAAAAAAAAAAACCACAAAAAAAAAAAAGCTGAGAAACATCTTAAATTCATATCAATACTCAAAACATTGTAAATTTTTATAATCAATATTTTTATGTGTAAACCTCGTTTAATTTGTGACTTTTAATGAATAAAAATCTCTTAGAATTTAAATTGCTTTCCTGGTTAATTATTAAATCTTTCCAACTACTTACCGTTAAAAAAAAATCTTAATTACAGCTTAAATAATCAATAAAACCTTAACTTAATTTCAAATTCTATACGAAAGTCTTTCATTTTCATCTTGTCTTGTTATTTTTCAAAAAGTTCATTTAAGAGGAAATAAGCTTTAGAAACTAGAAGGATCTCTCAATTTTGAAAATATACTTAAAAAACGGAGCTCTATCCTACTAGTTTCTAAAAAATTAAAAAATCTTAATGTTTTACACCAGAAAAACGGAAGTTTGAAGCAATTTAAACTTCCCCCCCCCCCCCCAAAAAAACCCAATATGATTGAATGAGGCGTCATATTTAAAAGCCAAAAATACAATTACTGGATATAATATAAAATTATTAAATGTTTGATATCTGCCACAACTCTCCTTATATTAAACAAAATCTTTCATCCGTTTTAATCGCAAATTTCTAAACTAATTAGTTACTACAAAAATTCATTTAAAATACATTGACCAACATATTCCCCGTTTTTAACCGTCTATTGTTAATTTAATTTCATGAATATTTATAACCGATTGACAAAATTAAATTTATCAATAATGAAATCTTTTTGTCCTTTTATTTTTTCTTTAAGAACAAAAAGCTCTTAAAAGCTTTTGAGAAAAATAATCAACATTTTCTTTTTTTAATTAATACATTTTTTATAAGTAACTAATGAAAAATAATTGAAAATATGCAAATGAATAAGAGAACAATGAAACAAAACTGGTTATTGTTTGTTTCAACGTTCAAAACAAAATGAAAAGTGTTTTTAAAAACTAGAAGAGTGGCTGACTCATTAAGTCATTCTAATGTTACCTTTTACAGAATATGACAATTAGTAAGACTCGGATTTTTATGCAATATCAAATGTTTATCAATCCGTGGCTTGTCCAAGGGCCAATTGTGAAGTAACACTCCCCTGTTTAGATCAACAAACAATTATGATTTTTTTTAATCAAAAAGGCTGCTTAGAGGCTAAAATTCTAGTTGACAACTGGTAATAATTACACATATAGCCTCTAAGCAGCCTTTTTGATTAAAAAAAATCATAATTGTTGGTTGATCTAATGATGATGATGATGATGATGACTTCCCAGTTGGCACCTGGGATGTAATTCAGTTACTCTTCTAGTTTCTAAAACACTTTTTTAAGTTTTAAAAACACAAAATAATCAAGAGGTGTTCTTGTGACATTTTTGGCTTTAAAAGTTATAGCTGTAAATAAAAAGGTTTTTTTAATAATATGGACATTGGCTACAGGGCACTGGTCCTTGAGTGGTGGTGCTGTTGTCCGTTTCGGTCACCGTAGTGGTCACTTCTTCCGTTGTGGTGTAAACTGTCGTTTCGTAACCGTCAGTGGAACCAGAAGTCTGAGTATATTGTTCGGTCGAACTCGTTGGTTCTTCTTCTGATGATGATGATGATGATACTGGAGACTGCGAACTGGTCACTAAAAATTACAAAATAAACAATTTTTATATTAATTAGACTATATTAATTATTAGAACTCTTGGTTATTCTGTCTTTCAAGAAGCAAAATGGAATAGAAATAAAAACTAGAAGGGTATAGCTATTTTCATGTTGATATCTTTCAAAATAAAATTTGTTTATAGACATAATTAAAATTATTTTCATTTTGCTATTATTTTAAAATAAGTTTTTTACGTGAGTTTTGAAAATGGCCCAACTTTAAACAGATTATAGTTTTTAATTTTTGAATATAAAAAGTTTATTTTGAAAAATCTTAACGTGAAAATACCATTAAGTGGTTAGGTTTTTACTATAAAAAGTTTATTTTGAAAGATATCAATATAAAAATACTATTTAGTGATTCAGCAAACCCTTCTAGTTTCTAAAACACTTTCAATTTTTTTTCATAAACTTACTTCCTGAAATAAAGAAAAATCGACGTAAAAAAACAACGGTAAGAAAAGCTAGTCTGGTTGATTATATTTTACCTGGATTTACGTAATACGCATCCATAGACACAACCATAACAACAAAAATGGCAACAAACAATAACTTCATCTGAACAACAAAAAAAAAACAATTATTACACTTGAATAAACACATTTTAGTAGTAAACATGAGTGCCTCAGAGGTAAACTGTGTTAAGTCACAAACAATCAAATCTTACAGAGAGATCGAGTCATTTGAAAGTTTTTTTTTTCTCTTCAGAGAAGAGAATAGGACTTAACATGGTATAAAACCATATAGCGACCGATGTGTAATACCTGTGGACTTAACACTGTTTACCACTGATGCACTCATTTAGAAACAAAATTCTTTAAAGCTTTTTTTTTCTTAGAAGAAGATACATAAAATTAAAAAAAAAAAATGAATAGAAACTTTTTTTCTTACAAAATTTTATCTTAAAAAATGTAAAATTTGTTCATTTTCAAACAAAAATAACCAAAAAGATGCCATATTTAACATATTTAAAGGCCTTACCATTTTTTGTTGTGCGTTTGGAGTCAATGAAGTTTAAAAAAGTGAAGTTTGTCAAAGGTTATTATTTTCTGAAGTTTTTCCTAAAAAAAAAGCGCCCTTTTATCCTCATTTTCTTTTGTTCACAATAAAATAGACATAACAAATGGACCAATGAGAAAAAATGAAAGAAATTAGGGCACAGATGACCCTATTATTAAACTAACGCTCCCTATTTGCCAAAAAACAAAAGCCCTTTCCACTTTCTAGTCTTTACAAGAAATCAATTCCATTGAGATTTTTTGACTCATTTTCTTAAGGAAGTTTTCTGAAAAAAAAAAATTCAAAGTTCTTTTAAACTGGTTAAATAGATATTCAGTCAGCTTTTGTTCTTACGGACGGCGGCGCGTCACTGCAGTGGCCCCAATGTTAGGGCTCCAAAGATGTTTTTTGGTGATAAAATTTTGGACCCAAAAAAAATTCAAATTGTTTTCAAAACTAGAATGCTAAAAGATTATGTTAAGTTTTTGCCCTGGCGATATCTTAAAAAAAATGAACATTTTATAGTTCAGTTTGAAAAATGACCCATTTTTTTTGGTTATTTTCCATTGAAATTTCATGAAAAAACTATTTTCGCCTTTTTCAATTGTCATAAAAAGTTTATTTTGAAAGATATCATCAAGGGATCGAGTTAATTTTAATGAATTTAACACCGGAAAAGCTATAAATTAATATGAAACAAATTTTGAAGACAAGTGAATTTTTTGCCCTCAAAATGATTGTCAAAAAAAAAGCAACAATGAATTTCGAACATTTAAACAAATTTACTTGAATTAGGACCTAAAAATAGAAGCCCCAAATTCGCATCTCATTCAAACTTGAAATTTTTCATCACTTTGTAAATTAATATTAAGATTTTAAAAAAAAAAATGCGTCAAATTTGTGTAACCAGGGGGGTGAATCTACATTAGGGCTATAATTGGGCTTTAGAAAGCCCAGAGGCCCAAATTTTAGGGGGCCCCCAAGGCACAATGCAAAGTATCGTGTAGTTGTTAAAAGAGAGCTATTAGCCTGAAAATAACTACAGTAGGCCTATATTTTTTTACTGTATGCTACAAACAGAATTTATAAATTTTACTAATATTTTTTTTTTAAAAAAAGGGCTACAGAAAAACCTCACAAGCCCAAAGCCCCTCCCCCCCCCAAAAAAAAGCTAGCTCCGCCCCTGTTTATGTTTGCATTGTTTTACTTATATATTTATATCTATTTATTTTCTATTGAACAGATTTTTGTTGTTGTTGGCAATTAATTTCTACCATTTTTATAATCAGTAAAAATCAAAAATAGGTAGAGAAAGGGGTTGGCGAACTACGGCAAGCCAAGAAGAACATAATAGAATTGAACAAAAAAAAAACCCCAATGATGGCTAAAATATCAGCGGTCATCGCTCCAAAAAAAAAAATCGTTCAACAATGGTCATTTGCTTTAACCTTCTCCCCTTCCCACCCCTTAAAAGGGAGTTTTTGGAGAGAAGGAGGGGCGCCCCCCACCCAACCCCCCCCCTTTCTGCACTCTTCAATTTCATCCCTTTTCTTGTTTCCTTTATGAGAGAGAGATAGAGAGAAGGTAAACTTCAGAGCCATAAAACGGAAACAGGAGCTTCACTTTATCCGAATTAACAAAAAAAAAATTCCAAAAAGAAATGTTCAAATAAATTCAATGATGGGATTTTCTTCTTTGACATGTGTTTTCTTTTTTTTTAATGGTTTAAGTGGACTTGACTGGACTGAACCGGACCGGTCAGACAGGTCCAACTTAAAAATTCGTAACTATTTTTAGCTTTTTTTTAAAAAAAAAACAACCATCTCTCTCTTGAAAATAACTTTCTAGTTTCTCAACTATTTCTAGCTACAAAAAAAAAATATTTCAAAAATTTCAAAACTATTTTTAGAAAAGATTTGACAAGTTTTAATAACTAGTTTCAATGTGTATTTTTATGCTGTTGTTGCTTCTTCTAAATATAGAAAGAAAAAAATGCAATTCGTTTAAGTTCAAACAAAATTGTTAAATTATAAAAATCATGAAAAATTCATGACTTTTTTTGGGGGGAAAAAAAAAAATCAGCCAAATGGTATTTTAAGTAATGATTAAAAGCTGGATAAAAGACAGGCAATTAGAAATCGTAACCAACAGAAGTTGGCTCCGCCCCTTTTAATGACGACCGGCAACTTCTAATTGGTTTGTTGTGTGGTTCGACGTTGAAAAGGGGCGGAGCATGTGACGTCAGACTACATAACCAACCAATTAGAAGTTGCCGGTCGTCATAAAAAGGGGCGGAGACAACTTCTCCGCGTCCCGATTTCTAGAAAACTCAGCAGTTTATCCAGGAAATGTCATGTTTCACAACGAAGAATGTTGTCCATAGTCACGTGACAAGGCCACCCGTTGGCGATAGCTTTGGTCAATTTGAATTTGCCAACAGAAACGCTTTACTTTTTATTTTTGCAGCAAATAAAAACCGCACTTCAGAATCCGTTATTCTGATACGGCATTCCTATTGGCCAATTCAAATTGACCAAAAGCTATAGCCAAACGACCGACACGTGACAAGTACCCTACCTTATGTTGGTCCCAAGGTTATTTATTGCAGGCGCTCCTCCGTCTACTCCTCCTATTCAATGTCTAAGGTGGCGGTGGTGGCTCTGTCGTGGTCCACGGGAAGCCAGCTTTACTGAAACCGACTTTAGTCATTTTAGATGCAACAAATTATTAAATTTCATAAATGCATATATAAATATATAATTTAACTTATATATTCAACTTAAAAGATTACGGAGACCTGTAAAGGACATGCAAGATTTTTTTTAAAAATCGCGACATGTCGACTATTAATCTCTTTTATTCGGCTATGTTATTTTATACCATGTTGCGCGCACCATACTCTAATAATTAATTTAATTATTAGAGTATGGTGCGCGCAACATGGCATAAAATAACATAGCCGACTAAGAGATTAATAGTCGACATGTCGCGATTAACAAAAAAAAATTTTTTGCAAAAGACCTCTGCAGGGCTCCATACAAGATGACTTTTTCACTGTCATAATTACCGCGTTAAAATTAACAAGCTGAAAACTAAATTAACAACAATTGTGAGAACTCTTGTGTAAATTATTAAGAAAACTAACGAGAAAAAAAAAGCGACCCTCAGCAATAATTATTATTATCTACCATAGCCTACATAATAATAATAATAATTATTATGTAAAATAAGAACAATGTGAACCCCAATTCACAAAACTATAGAAAGAAAAATAAATTTTAAATTAACTTGACCTTCTTAATTCACCACCAAAAAACACACAAAATCAATAAATATAAATTCCATTCATATAATGATGATGCAATATTAAACAAGGTAAGTTTTTTCCTGTGAAATAGTTTCACACATTCATAATTTTCAATAATTTTCATTCTTCTAAAAAAAATTTCACGTAAAATAATTACGTTTTTTTTTTTTGAAGGTGAAACAAAAATCAGGTACGAAAAATTGATAATTTAAGGTAGTTTTTTTTTTGTTCATCGTTTTTTTTTTTTTTTTTTTAATTTCTACTTCATGCTTATAATAACAACCATCATCATTATCATCATTTTCATAGAAGTGGTCATTGTCCTCTCTTTCTCAGATAGAGAGAGAGAGAGAGTCAGGTACAACATTTTTCTTGTACCTATGTAACAGGTACAAGAGCAGCCAGCAGCACATTGCCATTCAAGGCCGTTTCTTTCACTCTATTTTTTCTAGTCCAAGGTCAGTGAACAGTGGACTTTCCACACGTACACACACTTCACTCTCACCTGTATATTATTATAACTTACCACAACCTATAAGGGTTGTGTGTAACAGGTATAATAAATAAAAAGGGCCTCAAGACATTCAAATCCTAACTTTAGAAAAGGAGCCACCTCCTCATCCGCCGCCGCCGCCGCCGATGATGATGATGATGGAATTCTTTAAGAATGTTGTCTCCAGACACTTTCTTTTGAAAAACAGGAGTCACCAGATTGTTGACATCAAATCCTTTTTCTAGTTTTTATTATTATTATCATCTTAGGTCTTAAAAACCTGAACGTCCTTTTTTTTTCTCAAGATTTAATTAAAGGGGTCTTTTTTTACCATAATTATCATAATAAGTTTATGAGTCACAAAAGTTTTCAAGTTTTAAAACTCAGAAACATTTATTTGATAGGAAGTTCCAATATGTATAGAAAAATTGACGAATTTTAGCACTAACTTAATACTTAAAAAATCATTAAGAATATAAGACTTTTAAAAATCTAACTTACTTGTGATACTTTCAGAAGAAGAATAAAAAAATACTCTTGATTGAGTTACCCTTCTAGTTTCTAAAACACTTTTAGGTTTATGTTAATTTTGCTCATCTGAAAGAATAATAAACAATAGTTTTTTTTTTTGAAAACCATCAGTTTATAAACCATCTTAAATGATTCAACAACCCTTCTAGTTTCTAAAACATTTACTTGTTTCCATTAAAAGTTATTTATTTGAACTCTTGATTATTCTCTGTATTTAATACCTTGTTACTCACACATGAGTTAAATGAATTCAAATTAAATGTGTTTAGGTGAATTATACGGAATCCAGTTAAGGACATACGAACCAAATAAAAATTGACTTTAATTATTAATATTTTAAATTGAAATACTGAATCAATATTTGAATGTCAATAGTTTATATAATTATATTTAAGTATTAATTCAATATTTTCAGATTATTAACTGAATAAATTGAATTCGACGACATATTGTTTGTCTGTCCTTCACAGAGGGCCCTGTAGAACACATTATTTAAATGCATTTAAATTATCAGGTGTGTACTAGGTATTAGAAAAGCAAAATGCAGAGAAACTTGAATGTGTTTTAGAAACTAGAAGGGTAGCTAAATTAATTAAGACAACATTTCATGTTCATATCTTTCAAAATAAGCTTTTTATGTCAGTTTGAAAATGACCTAAAAGTGTATTTTGAAAGATATCATCATCAACAACATGAAAATAAGATTGAGTTACCCCTTCTAGTTTCTAAAACACTTTCTAATTTCTCTTCATTTTTCTCCTAAAAAAAAACAAGAGAGGAGTTTCGAAAATCAGCTGTTGATAAAAAACCACACATTTTAGTTAACGATTTCGTCATTAATTTATTCGTTAATTTATCACGAAAAATGAAAAACAAATTTCACGTTTTTCGTGATTTCAAAATTTCATATATTTTTTTTCCGCTTTAAATAGTTGTCACCGATGACCACATTTTATTTTTTACTCTTATTAATTTTATCATTATTGTGTAGATTGTAATTTTTGCAACAAAAACAATAAAAAAAACAATAACAATTCCGTTTCTCTCCTTTTTTTTATAACAAAAAAAAAATGCAACTGATATTTTGGAAATCAATTTTTTGTCTTAAAATTGACTGAAATTACATAATAATAATAACATTTACATAAAAAGTAAATAAGTTAATAATAATAATAACTTATTTGTAAACAAGGCACAACAATATTGCAAAAAAACAAACACAAGATTTAATTATATTTATAATAATAATTTAATAAATATACAATAATGAAGGGGGGAATATTTAATTAAAAAAAGCCCTTAATTTATCCTAAAAACAGCCCCCCCCCCCCCCAAAAAAAAAATATATAAATAATTTATGAGAGAAGAATTATAATACTTTTTTTAAAAAAAAACTCAAAAGAGGATGATGGTTAGAGGCTAAATTCTAGGTGAACTGTAGCCTCTATAGGTCTAAATAAACAAACTCCTTGATTATTAATTAAAAGCATTTTGCATTGGCAAACGGAAAGATTCGTTTTTCAGTCAAAGAACCTAGTTAGAGGCTAAGAGGTCATATTCTTAATGAAATTTCCTATCAAAATTTCTTCAGGTTTTGGCATTACCTTTTACCAAAAGAATCACGTGTTTTTCAATCAATTAGACTTGTTTAGAGGCTATAATTACTGAAGAACTTGATTAATAATAAGAATTATAGCCTCTAAAACAGTCCCATTGATTGAAAAACGCATATTTTTTTTTGGACCTTAGCAATTCATTAAGAATTGAACCCTATAGGATCAACTTCACACGGACTACTTTGTGACGCCACATAAAAGTAGTCGTTTTGAGCAGATCACAGGGAAGCGTTCGCACGAGCCACAACCACCACCGTTTCTTTCCAATCACATGATCATTGATCACAGTATCAAAGAGTGGTCCAGTTCAGCCACAAGTGGCAACCACTGCCTGTTTAGCAAAGGTGATCTAAGTCATATGAATGAACCAAACTGGCAGCAAGGTCATTGTTGTCAATAGTTGGTTCGTGTGAAGCATAAGCAAGGTCAATCACTAGGTGACGTTACTTTGTGACGACCGTATTAAGTGGAAACTTAACTGCAAAAATTCGAAATCTAGAATTATCATTTTCCAGACTGTTGAACTTTTCTACTCTCTAACCAGGTTCTTTTAACAAATTTGACTTGAATTTTCTTGATTGCATTAAAAATGAAATTCTAAACTTACTCTCGCTGTCTCACCTGGGCAACCGAACCCCACTTTCACCCCCATTTACCCCCAAATCCCTGAAATTACCCCATCACAGAATCCCAAATTTTGTTCCTGTACAAATTGTACAGGAGGACAAAATAAAAATGTCCTCCAAATAAGCAAAAGACAACCCTTCTTCCTAAATAAACAGACATTCATTTTTACATAATATAAATATATACAGAGTGTTCTCTTATTTTTTAAGTAACCGCAAATAAAACGACTATTATGTATATTTATATTTGTTGCTAAGTAACCAAGCCTATTGATTGATTATTTGTTGCCTTTTTATATTTTTGTAATAATGAATAGAGAAACAAACATTCAAAACAAATAAGTTTGAATAATTTCATTTTATCTTTGCTTTGTGAACACCCTGTAGTCAAACTATTGACAGAGGGAGGGGGCCCCGCCCCGCCCCGCTCCTCCTAACCTTCCTGTAATGTTCAAAGAAGAAAAATGGCGTCAAAAATAACAGATAATAAAAAGAGACCCCATTAATTAATAAAAATAAGTCTCTCAATTCATAAAACTCCTTTTAACAAATTGTTAATCAAATAACATAAGAAATGTTTCTTATTAGCATTTAAATTGCTTTTTAATTGTTCTTTACATTTAAATTTTTGAGAGCCACACACTAGAAATATAATAATAAATAATTAAGAGACCAATATTAAAAAAAATTGGTTAATTACTTCTTATACAGGGTGTCTTCAATGTCTTCGAGAACAAAAAAAAATTCTTCATGTAAACGTATCCTAAGTGCAAAAAAAAGGGGGGGGGGGCGAAACAGGGGCCCACAAAACTAGAAAAGTCATGTCAGTAAAGCTTCGTTTTCACGAAAGGCAGTTATAAATCGGTCAGAACTTACAAATTCAGTTGGCTCCGCCCCTTTTTAGGATGACCGGCAACTTGTAATCGGTTGGTTATGTAGTCTGACGTCACATACTCCGCCCTTTTCAACGTCAGACTACATAACCAACCGATTACAAGTTGCCGGTCATCCTAAAAAGGGGCGGAGCCAACTGAATTTGTAAGTTCTGACCGATTTATAACTGCCTTTCGTTTTCACGATAGTTGCTGTCGAGACAGCAACGTGAGAACTATCATCGTGAAGACCAACATGATAGTCACTTATCACAGTGTCGCGATAGTGACTATCACAACTATCTCGTTTGACTAGATAGTTGATAGTACTGTCGCAATAGTAATAGTTGTTGTGTGACCGCTTCTAGGGGAAATATCCACTTTGGCTTCTAGAGGAAGAGAGAGAGAGGCAACACTGTTGTTGACTCAATGATAACTATGAAGTTAGACGTCACACTGTCACGTGACAGACAACTATCACGTTACTTCAACACGTGAAGACAGTTTGCTATCGTGAGAGTGAACTATCGCAACTTTCATGACAGCTACTCTCATGATAGGACTATCGCCACCGTTTAAAACGAGGCTTTAGAGACATTAATTTTGTCACTTTGAAGACACTCTGTATTTTCATTGGTTCACAAAACTGAACTTACAAACCACTCCCCCTCCCCCTCCCACTGTGTATTTGTGTGACTACAATAAAAAAAAACATACATAAAATAAAATTTTATTAAATGTCATTTAAATTAGATAATGACATTTAAAGTAATAAAAATGACTACATTGTAAAATTAAAAGAAAAACTGTGGTTGTAATGTCTGATATGTAATATAATATGGCTGCAAAGATGACGATTACAAACACCCATCCACCCCCCCCCACAAATATTCAAACTTTCTCAGCAATTACTCCTCCGGCCCCCTTCCCCCTCCACTCCCCAACAGTCATTTATTCAAAAATTTACCCTCAGTTACTAAAAAAATAAATACTTTTATCAAAATGAGCACAAGTAACATTAAATATAGGAAGAGGACGAGGAGGAGGCTACAAAACCCTTTAATAAATTTATGCAAAACAAAAACAAAATAAAATTATTAAGGCAACCAGTGGTGGTCATTGGCGATAGCGGTAAATTTGAATTTGGCCAATAGGAACGCAGTATTTCCCCCCCCCCCCCCCCCCCATCTTCCCTCATGTTTCCGCTCCAGAGAAATCGCGACGAACACAAGTTGGCTCCGCCCTTTTATGACGACCGGCAACTTCTAATTGGTTTGCTGTGTGCTTCGACGTTGAAAAGGGCGGAGCATGTGACGTCAGACTACATAACCAACCAATTAGAAGTTGCTAGTCATCATAAAAAGGGCGGAGCCAACTTGTGTTCGTCCCGATTTCTAAATGCCTGTCCATTCTCCAACCAGGATTCGAACTCAGGACCCCCCTACTTTTTTGGTTGCCTTAATATTTTTTTTTTTTTAAAAAATGCAAACATTCTGAAATAAAAAGAACGGAATGGAGAAAGATGTAAAATATAACAGGAATAGGTTAAGAGAGAGAGGTCATCATCATCTGGGGAGTTGCGTCAACATATTTTGGGCTTAAAAAACCTGTTCAGATCAACATTTGAAAGAAATTCTTGTTGAAAAAAAAAACTACAGTTTCCTCAATGTAACTTGAAGTTTGTCACGTCAGAGAAAGATGACAAGCCCGTCTTAAGACATGTGCCAACTGTGCCATGCACAGAGTCCCCCTCTGCCCCGCAAATATTTATGTATTTTGTAATTAATATTATATTTCAATATTTTTATGATGTTTTTTGTTTTTCGTAAAATTTATCCCAAACTAAACTAAAAATTCTCTAATCGAATCATTGTCTGTTCATTTATTGTACCCGATATGCGCCGTTACTTCTAAGGGGCCCTAGGGTTCTACTTGGCCCCCGAAAGTGTTAATCCGGGTCTGAAAGTTAATGTAGTCTTGCATCATTTTGTCTTGATTTAAAAAAAAAACGGATAACTAAGAAGAACCCTAGAAATGAACGTTTATTTCCTCAACGTGACATTGGTGGCGCTCACATCGTTAGACTTGTATGGCGTAAGATATTAAAAAATATATATTTAACGTCTTAATTAAAATATAAAAGTCTGTCATGATTAAGAAACAAAATTAACTTCGATAATTTGTCCCTATTCCGTTTTAAAGAGTGGCGCTGATCAAGCGCCAAATGGAAGAAACGCCAAACTGAATAAGCGCCAAATGGAACAAACGCTAAACTGAATAATCGCCAAATTTTTGGCTTTTATTCAGTTTGGCGTTTCTTCCATTTGGCGCTTATTCAGTTTGGCGTTTGTTCAATTTGGCGCTTATTCAGTCGCCCCTTTTAAAGCTAAACAAGAGGAGTAAAAAAAGTCATAATTTTGTCGGGGAGTTTACTCCCCCGGGGCGTAACTTTTTTTACCGTTCTCAACATATGGCTACCGTAGTCACTTTTGACCACGATCAGCCCAGTTTTGCCCACGACTAGTCAGAAGTGGGCCCGGGGTTGCCGACCACTCTGCCGGGTCCTAACCGACCAGGACCGGTCGACGCTTTTTCGACAGTAAAAAAGCCGCCACGACTATACCTCTCTCTGATCCGATGTATTTTTCCATTGGGTCGCCATAGCAACAAGTAGATAACGACCCAACGTGAAAAAAAAAATGAATGACACCCCAGTTTGCCAGTAGTGTATGCGGGTTGGGCTTTTTTTCGCCAATTGTGAACGTTTAAATTGGAAAGCCGGGTTCTTTTATACTTTTTAGTTGTAAATTTACCTCTTTTTTATAAGACAAAACTGACACAAGGCTAGAAAATTTTGGTCAACTCCTCTGACGTCACAAGCTTCAAGTTACGTAACGGCAACTCTACATTTCCTAGCTGTTGACGTAACCAATCGAAGACTTTAGTTACAAACTTAAGTTATAAAGATACGGGCACTGTGGAATAATGACGTCAACATTACGTTACAGCCAGCAATGCATTGAGATAAAGGGGCCATTGGCTTCCGTATTGCCGTTGACGCAAAGACTTAACGAGACCATTACCTCCAGAAATTTCTTTTCAAAATATTGTCAAGATTTACTCAAAGACTGTCAAAACGATTTTTAAAAATTAAAATAAGTCAATAAAACCATAAAAAAAAACTTGAAAATGAAGTGACTTTTCCTGAGTTACCAAACGCCGCCATTTTAAATTTCCAAAAAAAAAACGAAAGTCTTCCGCCCCTCCCCATTTTTGTGGCAAAAATTGTCCCCACTCACATTTCCAGAATTCCTTAATGAAATAAAGGTATTCCCTATTCATATTCAAAACTCAATACAACCTTCCATGTGGATAATAATTCAAATATTAAATCCATATGAAAGTAATGTGAGCTGGTGACAACACATCACAATTCGAGTAGAAAGGAGTAGACTTTGGGGGAGAGTTTTGTTGCCAATGTCTGTTGTTTGGTGGCGCATCTATCTGATCAAGTCCAATTTATATGAAGTCAACTGATTTTTAATTTTTTTTAAAAATTATATTAATGACTTATTTTAAATTTTAAAAATCGTTTTGGTAATCGTTGAATAATTCTTGACAATATCTTCACAAGAAATTTCTGGAAGTAATGGGTCTCTTTAAAGCCTGGAACACACGTGGAATTCCGCCAAGGAAAAAGAAAATAGAAAAAGGTAAAATAAAAAAGTCATTAAAACTTTTTCTGTATCTCTGTTCTTCACACATAGAAACAGAAAAAGTAATGAGGAAAATTGTGTGCACCCTCTATTGAGCAAGAAAAGAAACATTTATTGCCAAAATGGATTACAATTTGCTTTTTTTTTTGTGATGTCCACATGCTTGTTTCTGATTGGTGAAAATTAAAACGGAATATTTTAAGAAAGGAAAAAAAGTTTAGCTTTGTTCAACTCATTTTCAATGAATTTTCCGTTCACTATTTATGGAAAATTTTCTCATTTAAATATTCTATTGTGATTTTCTGTGATGTTCCAAGCTTAAAGCCTGGAACACACACGCGGAATTCCACCAAGGAAAAAGAAAAAGGAAAAAAAAAAAGTCATTTTCTTTTACTGTATCTCTGTTGTTCACACATAGGAAACAGAAAAGTAATGAGGAAAATTGTGTGCACCCTCTATTGAGCAAGAAAAGAAACATTTATTGCCAAAATGGATTACAATTTGCTTTTTTTTGTGATGTCACATGCTGGTGGTGCATGATTAGTGGGGGAATTTGAACGGAATATTTTGAGAACGGAAAAAGTTCAGCTTTATTCAACTCATTTTCAATGGAATTTTCCGTTCACTTTTTATGGAAAATTTTCTCATTTAAATATTCTATTGTGATTTTCTGAGCGGAATTCCGCGTGTGTGTGTTCCAAGCTTAAGTCGTAAGTTCGTAACCCAAGCCAGGACTGACTGTAGGTTTATAAGGCGAGAAAAAAAAAACAATAATAAAATAAAACAAAATAAGGAACAAAAAGACATTTTTATACAAATACTTTGAGCGCCATTTTTCACACAACATCCTCAAATAAATGAAGTTTCAAAATTAAAACTTAACTAACAAAAAGAAAAAAAAGATTAACACAATCATAAATACTAAATAAAAAAAACACGGATTTAGATTGTTGTTGTTGTATTTTTTTGGCATTGAAATCGATAATCTACAAAATCTTTTGCCATTTTTTGTTGTTGCTCTTTTTCCCAATCGAAAAAAAAGAAGTTCAAACAAATGAGAAAGAAAAATATAGGAACATGTCCGCCCCCCCCCCCTTTTTTATATGTTTGGCAAAACAAAAACAAAAATGGCTTCAAACTTTTTTTTTTTTTCATTAATAAAAAAAAAGCTGCCATATTTAATTCGTTAAAGATCACTAAATGAATAATTAAAAAAAAAATGAAAATCATCATCAGCATCCAATCCGATACACAAAACGCGGTTTTTCTTCCGGTTTTTCTTTCACGCACAAAAGTGTCAACAACAACAAAAAGTACGGAAAACCAAAAAAAAAAAAAAAAAAAACTCCCCAAAAATGATGTTTCCTTTTTTTTTTTTGCACTTGATGGCTGCTGCTGCTGCGGCTGTTGTGCTCTGAATTCCATCAATAATAATAAATTATCCAAATTAAAACTCAATAAGTCAGCCATGTTTTTTGTTTGTTAAATCACCACAAACATAATAATATATGAAGAAGAAGAATCTCAAACCGCTTTCAGCGAGCGATTTTCACACACACGCGCGCGCGCGCGAACCACTTGTGTCGTTGTTGCTAATTCTTGTTGTTTTTCCTCCAAAGAACTCATTAAAAAGTAGAAGAGTAACAGACAGAAAGAGAGAGAGATAATTATTTATAAATTTGATTTTAGAGAAAAATACACCTAAAAGTTGTTTTGTTTGGTTTTGTTTTATCCATTCGAATGTCAAACAATGTACGGCAAGGAGAATAAGTTAGAATACTTAAATTTCTGACGATCTTTGGCTGACATCTTTTGCGGCACATTATTTCGTACCGTTTTCGTATGCCACACGTAAATCTGAAAACAAACAAACAAACAAAAACAATTACAGCAATTCATTTTTTTTTCCACCAAAAAATTTCAATAGTTAACAAAAATTTACTAATGATCTCGGCATTGCAATTGCATATTCGCTTTCTATGACTTTAAAGCTAAGCTTTGTGTTGTTTTGCAATTTCAAGCAACGAAGGCTAAACGGCATATTTTGCTTTCTGTGGCTTTAAAGCTAAGCTTTGTGTTGTTTTGCAATTTCAAGCAACGAAGGCTAAACGGCATATTTGCTTTCTGTGGCTTTAAAGATAAGCTTTGTGTTGCTTTGCAATTTCAAGCAACGAAGGCTAAACGGCATATTTTGCTTTCTGTGGCTTTAAAGCTAAGCTTTGTGTTGCTTTGCAATTTCAAGCAACGAAGGCTAAACGGCATATTTGCTTTCTGTGGCTTTAAAGCTAAGCTTTGTGTTGCTTTGCAATCTCAAGCAACGAAGGCTAAACGGCATATTTGCTTTCTTCAGCTTTAAAGCTAAGCTTTGTGTTGCTTTACAATTTCAAGCAACGAAGGCTAAACACGTCATATTTGCTTTCTTCAGCTTTAAAGCTAAGCTTTAACATTGTTTTTTTGTAATTTTTCATGTTACTTCAATATTTCAGTTTTAATACTGAGTTTTCACGACACGAGATAACTAGAACCGAGCACGCTCGCCCGAGCAACTCAAGAGCAATGATTTTCACGTATTGCGCTACTCCAAGGGATAGATCGAGATATGTTGTTAATGGAGCTTTCACCGTTCCTCCGCCATTTTTAAATGCTATTTGAATCCAAGCTGACTTCGCAAAAAGTTGAGCACGGTCTTAGCTAATCCATTCAGCTCGAAGGACGCCGCCGTCCGAATGGACTTCGGTTTTACATGTTTACACGATACGAGAAGTGTCCGAGTGCAGAGTGTACTCGCGGTAGTCCTAATTAACTCGTATCGTGAAAACCCAGTTTAAAAGAAAAGCAAACTACTTCAATTATAATTAATAAACCGAATTAAACCTATAGAAAAACATCCAACAGCCGTGTGCTTTTTTTAAAAAAAAATAAATATGCAAATAATTTGAAAAGCTACAAAAAACAACGCAAAGCTTAACTGTAAAGCTAATAATAAGCGAATATGCAGGTTTAACGTTAAATGGTTAAATTGCATAAAAGACAATAATTCCAATAAAAGGTTCATTTTAAAAAAATATATCTTTGTGAATCTAAGAAGACCCTCTTCTCTCTGAGGCTAAACTTGTATTGTTTTATTAGCTGTAAAACAGTAAAAGTGTAGCACTTTTTGAGGAACTGGTTCACTACAGCTACCAAAAAATAGTCCTTTTTATCAATACGTTTAGTTTAGCTTAAATTCGGTTCGGTTTCATTAGGTTCGGTTAGGTTAGGTTTGGTTTCATTAGGTAAGATTCGTTAAGGTTCGGTTAGGTTAGGGAGAAAGGGTTATATTTTTTTGGTAGCTGTAGTGACCTAAGTAGCTGTTCTCCACCTAGTAACTGTTGTGAGCCTTGATAACTGTAGTGACCCCCAACCCTTTTATGTTGAGTTCAGGGCTCAACTTAAAGAGTAACCCGATCTCTAATTTTAAACATTTTTTCAATGTTGCTTTTATTTCTACACCTAGAAATGACTGTTAAGGTACATTCCCACTCACCAGTTAAAGCTACGTTATTGCTACTTTACGACCCAATGACGTCACAAAGTACGACCTACTGACAACTTTTATGAGAGTTGTAAAGTTCAGTAGGGGAACCGTACATGTTGGTTATTTCAGTAGAAAAGTAACAAAGCAGTAGTAAAACAGCCAATAATAATAAACACATTCCCTCCCTATATTCTATTTCCTCAAGAGGGCCAATTACAGAAGTGACCACATTTTTTCTGTAAGTGTTTTATGGCAAAAGGAAATGATAAAACCCATACAAGAGGTGTGGCTTACTATTATGACATCACATCCTCTTATCTGCACCTGATTGGCTAGCAGCAAGAATAAGAGCAGTGTAGCAGTGGAATGGGAACACCTGCACAGCAACAACAAGTGCAGCAGCAGTGCAGTATCTGTTGTAGCTTTGCAATGGGAATGTAGCTTTACTTGTAACCGAAAACTAGCAAAGCTCAGTTTATTTCATTTTGAACACAGAATCACAACTAAGAAAAAAAAAAATCCTTCGAATTGCATTTGAACAACTAACTCATGGAGTGATGAGGAGCTGCTGGCTAACTGGTTTTTATTTTCAACCGAATTCAGCAAAAGCAGGTGTTTCATTTCAACAAGTGAAATTCAATTACTATTTGTAGTAATGATGACTGATGAGAAAAATAACCACAAATAATATAAACTGAACACATGGCATGGGGAAATTGGGCCCACACCTAAAATAAACCAACATGAAATAAACTGATCTCAATTCTTCACAAACCCCCTTTTTTATACATAAAACATCTGTTTAAAAAGTGTAGTATTTTGATAACTTTATTACAAGTTTGAAATATTTTCAAAAACACACTTTTAGAAAATATTTTTCTCCAATTTCTAAAAAAAAACACACAGACAATTATTTTCAGAAAAGAAACCGTGACGCAAGACAGGCAATTAGAAATCGGGACATACATAAGTTGGCTCCGCCCTTTTTATGACGACTGGCAACTTCTAATTGGTTGGTTATGTAATCTGACGTCACATGCTCCGACCTTTTCAATGTCGAACCACACAACAAACCAATTAGAATTTGCCAGTCAACATAAAAAGGGCGGAGCCAACTGAAGTTTATCCCGATTTCTAATTGCCTGTTGACACAAGTGTTTAGAGAAAGGAAAAAACGCGACTTTTTTTTTGATAAATAATATTAAAATATCAACGGTTCGGAACCGGTTCGCCAATTACTGTAACGAGTAGAACCGGTTTGCCAATTACTGGAACTGATAAAACCGGTTCGCCAGTATAGGTCAAACTGTTAAGAACTGGTTCCAAACCGAGTAGATTCAGTTCGGTTCTATCCTTTTCCACCTCTAATGTGCTGCACAATTAATCTGCTAATGCATATTAAGAACCAGTTCAAACCGTTTTGATCAGTTTGCTGATCTTGATTAACCGGTTCAAACGCATTAGCACATTTGCACAGCACATTAGACTAATGTACAGCACAAAGCTGCTAATGCATATTGGGAATCGGTTCATTAAGATCGAATACTGATCAGAACCGGGTTTCAAGAAATCGCGAACCACAAAATGATTAAACGGGTTTCGAACCAAGAAATGGCGAACCACAAAATGATTAAACGGGTTTCGAACCAAAAAATGGCGAACCACAAAATGATTAAACGGGTTTCGAACCAAAAAATGGCGAACCACAAAATGATTAAACGGGTTTCGAACCAAAAAATGGCGAACCACAAAATGATTAAACGGGTTTCGAACCAAGAAATGGCGAACCACAAAATGATTAAACAGGTTTCGAACCGAGTAAAAACGGTTCGGTTCTACCTGTTGTTGCCACCTCTAAAAATATGCACACAAAAAAATTCCATTATTTGAAATTAATCAAGAATTTTAACTTTGACAATGACGGGTGCTTTTTTTTTATTAAAAATCTATGAAAATCATTCTGTTTTCATTCATTTTTGTTATCTATTTTTTTTTCCAGTTAAGAAAAAAATCAATTCTCGATATGCTTAAATAAAAATTTATCAATTTTAATTTTAACAACAAAAAAAGGTTGACTTGCAGGTGTTAAATAAAAGAAAATAACGGCCATATAAACGAGTTGAATTAAAATCATAATTAAATTTGAAACGAGACTTTTGTGTGTTTGTGTTCGTTGAATTGTTAAAACAACAAAAGAGAACAAAATACACAAACAAACACACACAGCTAGGTATAGAGTGAGAGATTGGAAAAAGAATGTACTTAACTATACCATTGGCAAATTAAATAATGAAATATCAAACAACATTAAAAAGACGGGGGAGGGGGGAGGAGGAGGAGGGGCTCAGAAAACAAAAGAAAGATTCACACCATAACTCCCCATTAAAAACAAAAGAAAGGTGTATTTTGAATATCATGATTGAAAGAAAACACCATCATCATCATCATCTGTCACTCGCAAAAAAAAAAAACACTAAAATATGCAAATTATTATAATAAATAATCAAGTTTTGCATATTCAAAAACAGATGTTAAATTTTAACGATTAATCGAATGATAATCGTTAATCGAGCTAATCGTTGTATATTTTTTATAAATAAGCCACATATCAAGTAACGATTCCCGCGAGCAATATAGAATATCCGGTTCGTAATTTTAACACAAATTAAGAGCTTGTGCTTAATTAGCATCAAACTCGTTTATGGAAATAATTTTTCAAACTTTTTTGAAAAGTTAAAACCAAAAAAGTAAATAATTAGAATTTACTAAAATTAAGAATCAATCAATACATCATCATCACCAATTGTATCAGCGCCGATAAGTTGAGGAGCTTTTTTTTTATTTTTCAAAACTCAATAAGTCCATATTTTTGGCTAAACCTATTTTATTGCAATTTTGTAAACAGTTTTCAGAGCTGAATATCGATAGATCTAATCTTTTGTTCCTATGTTTTCCTAGTTCTATCTCTTTAGATGCAAAAGGAATTTTTTTTTTTACATTTCTCAAACAATTTAATAAACTGGACTTCTTGAGTTTTGAAAAAAAAAAGTTCCTTTTGCAAAGATTTTAAATATTTCTTAATGCCAATTATGCCGATACTTTTAGGAGTGTAAAAAACAAGAGAATTTGGAAATTGCAAACTTTAAAAGAGCTTATAAATAACCCGGCATTAGGATATAGACAGAATTATAGTATCGGTCGAACCCTAGTTCGAATTACGTTTTCGATACGGTTTAAACCATCGATTGATTTAGTATGTTTCTGTTTGTATATCAACGTACAAGACAGAAAAAACCGCATCAAAATACGTCTTTTCATTCTGACGATATACCGTCCAAACGATTTTGAGATCCATCCATCCAAACATACATCCATCCATCATTTTTTTAAAACTCACTGTCTGCAGTATCCTATAATCCCTTTCTTATCTCTCACAGTAAAATAGATCGCCACGAAACTAACCAATTTCCTAATGTTTTATAACATATATGTTACTGTCAACCTTGCTAGTCAATCTGCAAAATTCAACACCTTCAAATGTATTGAATTTTGCAGATTCATTAGCAGGTTAGTTAGTTTTGCAGATTACCTAGGCAATCTGCAGATTGACTGATTCCGCAGATTGACAGTAACATATATGAAAAAAAAAAATAAGACTTGATCAACAATACAGACAAGTAAAGACAGGAACACGCAGACGTTTGCTCCGCCCCTTTTATGAGGACAGGCAACTTCTAATTGGTTTGTTGTGTTCTGACATCACATGCCTCGCCCCTTTTCAATTTCCAATTAGTTGATATTTGGTCTGACGTTCATAAAAAGGCGGAGCAAACTAGTCTAGCTGCATGTCCCTGTCTTTACATGCCTGTATCAGCAATTTGCTAGGTGTGTCATAAGCAAATTTTCCTTCCTATACACACTTAATGTTACTAAAGTAGAACGTCGATTACCGGAACCGTCCATTATCGGAGTCAATTTTTTGTTTACTTAAAAGTAAATTTGCAAAATTGCAATCAGTTTTTTTCTGACTTTTCTCCGAAAAGTGGAGAAAAGTCAGAAAAATAACTGATTGCAATTTTGCAAATTTACTTAATGGGTGTTCGATTATATGAACTTTTGATTATCGGAACTCTGACATTAGTTCCGATAATAGAGGGTTCTACTGTATGTAACAAACATGTCATTAGTAGACTCATTGTGTTATTTTTTTAAACACATTTTCCTAAACAACACACACTGAAAGAGAGGTATAGGTATCCTTGCAGGTTACTATAGAAATAATGAAATCCGTGACAAGAACATTCTATTTCCAATTTGTGTCCTCTTCTTCTTCTTCACAGAAAGAAAAAAACAACAACATTCAAAATAGATGTCAAACGACTCTTAAAAAAAGTTCACGTTGTCAGGCAGATTATCACAAGTTCAAAAAACAACAACTAAATTCATAATAAATACGATAATAAGATCAGAATATTCTGAAAATATTCTTAAAAAAAACAACAAAGAACTTGTTTTTCATATTAAATTTTTTTTCTCTCTCTTAAAAGCTCGAGAGGCATTATTGAAATTTGAAATTGGTACACAAGGAATATAAGATTCACTTTTTCTCGAAATCCATATTTCCAAATAAATGGAGAGTAAATTCGTTTCATTTTTGGTAAAGAAAGAGAGAAACTATTGCAAATTTTGTTTTGCATTGCGTAAATACGTAATACAATACTTACATAATAAACATGCAATAACCTTTTTTTGTTGTTGCTAAAATAAAATGTAAAAAAATGCAACGAAGAGAAACGAAAAAAATAAATTATTTAAATTTTGTAAGAAGAAAAAAGCTAGCTGTTCAAGAATAATTTGTTGAAACTTAAAAAAAGAAAAATACGTAAATTAATTCTTTTCAAGCCGGAAGACAAGAAAAATCTCATTAAAAGCTACACACAAAATTACAAAAAATTATGATCTATGCTCAAAATGAGACACATTTTCACATTATTTCTGCTCGAAAAATATAGTAAAATTCATCACAAAAAAAAATCTAAAATCTCTTTAAAAAAAAAAGATTTTGCAATTAACTATTTTTAATTAATACAACTTGAAAACTAATACTTAAAATGAAATCGCTGCTGCTGTTCTTATAAGTAAAATGTACTTTTATAAAATGTGATTAAAACTCTTTAAATGGTAAAGCTCTTCATCCATATGAATTAACCCTCGAATTTTTATGCAAATATCAAGCAAATGTTTCTCGTTCTGTGGCCCAAGTGCGAATGGTGAGATAATCATCAATTCATCATCATTAGAGCAATTGCAATTATGCATTTTCTAATAAACAAAAGACTCGTTAGAGGCTAGAACTATCAAGATAATAACGTATAATAACCAGACATCTAGCCTCAAACTAGTCTTTTTTATTAGAAAAAGGATACTTGCAATTGCTCTAATGATGTTTTTTTTTTCTCCAATGGCACTAGGGCCACAAACTGAGAAACATTTGCTTGATATTGCATAAAAATCCGAGCCGTACATATAACAATTAAACTTTTAACTGGTAACAATTATTATTATGAAGATGCCTGGAGTTAAGCAAATTCTTTATTTTGCTCATAAAACTAAAATTATCATTAGCAACAACCATTGGTTGTAAATTAGTACAACTTCTTTTCTAATTACTCAACTATCATAATCTGTGTAATAATAACTAAGGCTCAGATTTTTATGCAAAATATCAAGCAAAATGTTTCTCAATCTGTGGGCCCCCAAGGGCCAATTGTGAAGTAACATTCTCCCGTTTAGTTCAACAATTATGGTTTCTTTTCCAATCTAAAAACACTTTTTAGACGCTAGAACTCTAGTTGACAACTGATAGTAACCTTAGACATTTAGCCTCTAACCAGCTTTCTTGATTAGAAAAAAAAAGCATAACTGACTGACTATTTAAAGTTTGGCAGTTGTTCAGTTTGCAATATGTTTCACAATTAGGACTTATTCCAACTGGCGTTTGTTTAATTTTTGCGCTAAATCAGCATTATCCCCCACCTTGAGTATCCATCCAAGTGTTATATTGACGTTTTTAATCATAAAAGTGTATATGGAATTCATGTCGTTGTCGGTTGCTATAGTTACAAACACAATAAGTGTTCCTTCCCAATCTGAACAACAGTGTCAAGTCCCACCACTAACATATATATAGCTTCATTTCAAGCCTCATAATCGTCATCATCATCATCATCATCAGTTTCATATAGAGAAAAAAAAAAATAGTCAACACAGAGATTTCCAAAATACGTTTTTGTGACGTTTTCCTCCGTAAGATAGCATATATCTTTGGCTTACCGAAATCACATTTGGTGTGATAATAATGGATTCAATTAAAAATATATCCAAAAATGACATCTGTTCAAGTGTTTACTCGTAACCCGATTATCGATAATGGCAAATTTTTCAAATCAACCGATTTCATATTATAGTAAATTACGAGAGAGAAAAAAAACTGTTCAATTTAATTTTAAACGATTTTATGATATTAAAAAAAAATGTGAAATTCCTTCAAAAAAAAAAAAAAAATCCAGGAAATTTCTTTTATTATCCATTTTTCTGTTGAATTTTCTAGGCTAATGTGAATCCACCCTTAATTCAAAAGTGAAAATGCAAAAAAAAAGAGAGAGAAAAAGTGAAATGTAAAAGGCCATTGACGCATGACAAAACCATGCAACAAATTACGTAGACAGTTGAAAACCACTTTCTAGTTTTTTTTTTATAATATATATTTTGGTTGAAATTCAGTTCACACACACACAGAAAAGAGAGAAGGAATGTTCTTATTAGTATTATCATTATTATTATTAATAAATAAATACCTTAGTGCAGTTGTTTGCCTTTGGCTCTATATCATTCAAAGTTATATTTAAACTGATCAGGAAACCATCTTCTTCGAAACCAGCTCGAAATGGCATCGCAGCTTTCGGCCTCTACACAAATAACAACAACAAAAAATTAATAATCAAATTAAAATTATTATATAAAGTTGTTTTATTTTTTTCTTCTTCTTCTTCCTCCTTATTTTATTATATATATACAGTATATGTCTTACAGATCTTAAGAAGCCAACATTGACAGCAAATCCAGCCATGTCAACCGGAAACTTCCTGCTTGCAATCCAACCATCGTAAAATCCAATCACTTTGCCATTTCTCACAACCGGAGTACTCACTCCTAAATGAGTGACAAGACCAACTGGCCACATGGACACTTTTCTTGTCCATCTCATCTGAAATTAATAAACAAAAACAAAAAAAAAATCAAATTTTCATCATGTAAAACCCCTCCTCGAACCTTCCCCTAAAAAAAAAAAAAAGATCCACAAATTTGTTTTCTTAGCTTTTTTTTATTCTTCTTAGATTTGTCCCACAATCAAGAGAGAGAAATGGAAACAACAACGAACAAACAATAGAAAACTTATTGTTTTTTCTTTTCTTCACGGACCTCAAAAACAAAATGGCAATTAAAGTGTTAAAACAGCAATTATAAGCCCTGAATGTGTATAGCATTTTAGGCCTACGCACTACCACACACATACTGCAATACAAAAGAAGCATTTATGCTACTTAAGTAATAAAGTATTGACCTAAAAAATCACACAAAAAGCTTTTAATATTGTATTTGATGATGCATCAAGGGAAAAAATTATTTAACCCATTTAATTAGTTAAGAATTTTTTAATTTTATGTCTACATTTTGGTTATTTATTTTAATTTAGTTTTAAATTGCGGAGAAGGATGTGAAAAGAAAAAAGTTCACTTTTAGTGACAATTATGTCTCGAGTGGTTTAAAGCCTCCTATAAGAGGCTATGGTCTGTGTCTCTGATACAGGCAATTAGAAATCGGAACAAACAGAAGTTGGTTACGCCTCTTTTTATGACGAACGGCAACTTCTAATTGGTTTGTTGTGTGGTTCGACGTTGAAAAGGGCGGAGCATGTGACGTCAGACTACATAACCAACCAATTAGAAGTTGCCGGTCGTCATAACAAGGGCGGAGCCAACTTCTGTTTGTCTCGATTTCTAATTGCCTGTGTCTCTGATGAGGCCGTATTCTAAAGCCCGGACCTAGACGTAACGTTTAACTGCAAATGCCTACCGTGCTATGCCGCGCCGTTTACGTCAACAACAAAAAATACTCCGAATGAAGAGTGATTTCACTGATTTGAAGTACTGACATCGTAACTTGAATTAAATGATGTCATCATTAATTCTGAGTAGTTTTTTTTTACATGAACGGCGCGCGCCACAAGAACGGTAGACATATGCAGTTAAACGTTACGTATAGAGCTGGCTTAAAACGTTACTTAAGCCAAAGTGATACTTAAAAGTTAAAACAACTTTAAACTTAAAAACTCTCCATAGGCTCACAAATAATTTTGGTTTAAGCTTGACTTTATTTTAAGCAACGTTTTTCGAAGTGGCGCCACAGCTTGACTTTATTTTAAGCAACGTTTTTCGAGGTGGCGCCACAGTGGCACCAAACTTTTTTTTTCAGGTGAAACATAAAATTTGAATGTTTTAGAGACTAGAATCCTGTAAAAAAGCATTTTAATGATTTTATTTTTCAAAATAAATTTTTATGACATCAAATTGTAATAAAAATTTATTTCAATCACAAAGAAAAAAAGGCGAAAATAATTTTCGTTGAAATTTTCGCAAACACACAAAAAAAAAAACTGTAAAACGCTGTCATTTTCAAACTAATAAAAATGTTTTAAGATTTGCATAAAACATTTTTTTGCCTTAGGCCTAAAGTAATTAGTCAATTAAAAAGCTGACAAAAGAAAAAAACACCAAATCTGATTCGGTGCCTCATCCGTGGCCATCTCTAACGAGAACCGATTTCATGATCAAGAGGTTCTTTGAAATTCTGTCAAAAGTTCTCATTATTTCTTAAAGGTAACAACATAGTTTTAAACACTCAACGAAATTCCACAAATTTATCCGTTTTTTTTTCTCTTCCACTTTCAAGAATGAAGTGTTATTTACGTTCAAAAAACAAAACAAAAGAAAGGTAATGACACATCAGAACTTCCACGATTTGTCAAGAAGTTTTAGAAGAAAATACTAACAAGCGAGATCGCCAACATCTCGAGAAAAGATGACGTTACACACAAACACCGGTTCTTATCTTCATCAACGTCACACAGGTGGTGATGACGATGATGATGATTGTAGTGGTCATCATCATATCCGAGACACCTCCAGTTATTAGAAAAATTACATTGTCAAGGCCACTACTGGTCAGTAAAACGTGTTTAAAGTAAATGTAAACAACAAACACGATGTCTCTCACTGCATGACACCGAAAGGAGCATATTTTTAAGACAGGCATCACACGAACCACTTTGTGATGGCCCCCGCCACTTTTCTTGTCAGTGATGATCAAGGTCACGGTAGTGTCCGTCGTTTTTATAAATGACTTTCTTCAACAAAAAAAACCGAGCCACTTTACGGCCACTGACTGACGCCACCACCGAGTGATCCATGACAGGCATCTGTTGACAGCTTCATAATTGTTTTGGGCTCCGCCCTTTTATGAACGTCAGACCAAATATCAACCAATTAGAAATAAAAAGGGCGCGGCATGTGACATCAGACCCAGTAACAAACCAATTAGAAATTGATGACTCATAAAAGGGCGGAGCCAAAGAAATCCTGAAGCTGTCTACAGATGCCTGTGTGATCCATGTGAAGCCAGCCTTAACCTCACCGATGAAACAACTTATTGCATTGTCTAATAACTGATGCAACAAGTTGATTAAACCGAGCCGTTTACAAACGTGCTCAACCTCTCAACCCAGGTGACGTCATCTACGATAAATGCCTCAAAGAAAGAGAAACAACCTGAAGAAGAAAAAAACAAAACAGGCAAGTGTGCTCAGCAGGATACAGTCGTTTGTCCCGTCCTTTTATGAGCGTCAGACCAAATATCAACCAATTAGAAATTGAAAAGAGCGGAGCATATTACGCCAGACCAAATAACAAACCAATTAGAAATTGCTGTTCCTCATAAAAGGGGCGGAACAAACGACTATATTGTGCTGAGTACACTTGCCTGTCAAAAAAAATAGCAATTAGAAAAAGGGACGAACAGAAGTTGGCTCTGCCCTTTTTATGACGACCGGCAACTTCTAATTGGTATGTTGTGTGGTTCGACGATGAAAAGGGCGAAGCATGTGACATCAGACTACATAACCAGCCAATTAGAAGTTGCCAGTCGTCATACAAAGGGCGGAGCAAACTTCTGTTCGTCCCGATTTCTAATTGCCTGTAAAAAAATTACCTTCATCACGAAGTCAATACAATAAGTATCAAGGTAATCAAGATAATCAAAAAGAGAAAAAAAACGATCATCCAAAATAAAAACAACACAAAACGTGTGTCGGAAATTTCAACTTGAAACAAAAAAGAGAAAAAAAATGCCAACCAAACATTGCACAAACCAAACAAACATTAAACACAGCTCCCACAACATTCAATCAAACCGGGGAAGATGGCTAATTGACCTGCAGCCAACATTAAACACACACAAATGCTTACCTTTTCCTCCTCCTCCTCTTGCTCCCCCCCCCCCTCCCTCAAATTCACCATTAAAATTACCATTCATTCTAATAAGAGAATGTCCCGCAGGAAATCATGAATGAATGAGAGAGAGAATTTAAGCTTTATCGGTAAACGACATGACATTTAAACGCAATAAACATCAAAATTCATCATTATATCGCCGTAACCCGGAACACAAAACCATCAAAATACTAAATTATAGCCTTATTACAAAACAAAAATAAAGGTAACTTCCATAGAGAACAGCTCGGAGGAGGCGGGGAGGGCCAAAAGGGAGGCGGAGGATGGCCTCGATGAGAGGGGTCATCCAAAAAGTCACCACCTCACATCGGTTTCGTGTGATGCAAACGTTGACGATTATGTAGTCCCCGTGGACGATCGATTTTTCCAGTCCCTCAATGACGATTTCGTGTATTAAAAACACCCTTTTTGAATTTGAAGTTGGTCTCTCTAAAAAGCGCGAGCAAGAGCAAATATTTGCTCGTGTTCCCCTTTGAAATGCTCACTTAGCATTCATATCGGAGCGAGTTATGTTCGTCTTCGCAGTGCTTGATCCATCATTTACAGCGAGCAGTTGAACTGCACCTCACCACATTGCATTTCAATAATACAATAACCGTCCGATCCACCAGATTTTTTTTTCTGAACACGAGCAAGCGAATATTTGCTCGCATGCTAACCGGTATTCATCAGATTACTATTTGGTGAGAATGTTCGCTCGCTCTTTTTTAAGTGAATACTCAGGCTTTATGCAACACTGGCCGTTTTTATGGACAAACTCGATACTTGATTTTTTTCCCACAATTTGTTTGTCAAATATTAATTTTTTTTTTTAAAAAAAAAGCCTTTTTGGGACTTCTAAGACCCGTTCAGCCCTCCTGAGGCATTTTGAGCACTTTTAGAGGATTTAATTTTTTTTTTTTCGATCTTTGGCTTTTTTTTTCTCTTAAAAAACAAACCAAAAAAACAGCCAAAGATCGAAAAATAGTCGTAATTTTTTTTTGCATTTCTTTTAAGTTTTTTTTAAAAAAAATCAAATCTTTGAGACTCTTCGGAATTTTGAATTATTTTTTGGACTTTTAGGGCAACTTTAAGGATGTGCTATCCGATTTTTCGTGTTAACCGATTAAGTGGAAGCAATAAATGGATGAGAGCAGCATATTATTTCGTCATAAAAGAATTTCATGTTAAACGAAAATAATTTTTAATTTAAAAATCCTTATTTTAGTGAAATATCCAAATAAAAAAGAAAATTTACCTCTTCGAAAAGCCGAATGTCGTAACTGTTGTCGTCATCGGCAAAGAACATGACTCCGTTAGCATCGGCATTCTTAGCGATCCAATCGAGTCCGGCCATCCGATTGGCCACCCCTTTAGGTTTTCCACCTTTTTTCTTACGATACTTATCGGGCATCGGACCCAAAATATACGTATAATTCATTCCGAAATGTTTTAACAACGCTTCCACTTCGGAAGACTTTTTAACGGCATCGTCGGCCACGATCCAATGCAACTTCCGTACGTGCAATAAAGTCTGTCCTAACCTGGTCAATTCCGGCAACTGTTCCATACGCGGAAAAGTAGGCGTTATGACGTAAATGGTTGGCAACTGAGCATAAGTAGCATTGCGATGATCTTCGAAAACCGCATTAACAACTTCCGTCGGAGCTTTCGGTGGTGCCACGTCCGGAAGTTGTTGTTGTTTTTGGTGTAATTGTGCTGCCACCGTCGCAGCCACAGTCGCTGGCTGTGGTGGCGGCGGAGGAGGAGTACTTGTACCGGAAGTTTCAGTGGACGTCACTATCACTTCCACTGCAGGTGGCGCGGTCGTCGACGGCGGCGGCGGCTGTGCAGGAACAACCGTCGTCGTAGTCGAAACCACCACCTTACTGTTTTTAACATTACTTTTGTCAACACTATTCATAATACGAACTGGAACGACAAAAGTCTTGTTCTTGAGCAGCACCACTTCGGGAACCACAGCTCTTGCTGCCAACGACAGCAATCTGTTCGTTAATGTGTTCGTCCTCGTGTCTTCCGCAGACACAACTAAGTTCGATTCATTGATCGCACTACCGATCAAAGGCATCGGAGGAGCCGGTGGAAGCGCAACCGACTCATCGTCCACCTGAGCCATTTGCGTCGATATAAAAGGTCTAGTGAGCACCATTACGGCTGCACAAACACCCACCACGAAAAGGGCTGCGCAACGCTTGCGAGTCCCGCGTCGTGTTCTCACGGGCCACATTTCACGTAAGACCCTCACCTGAAACGAATAAACAATTAAGATATGAGTGTTAAAGGTTAAGATTTTGCTTTACAGTTTCAAGCAACGAAGACATTACTGCATATTGACGTCAAATTCTAACCGCTTAATTTGCTCAAAAAGTGTTACGTAGCTGCTACGTCATAACCAGCTGACCTACCTTTTCACTAAATCTGAAATCTGATTGGCACTTAGTTTGTTTTTTAACGCTATGATCTGCTTCAAATATCAAAACCAGATGGAAGCTATAGAAAGTTAGCAGCAGCAATTTACTTTTTAAAGATGCATTAAAGTGCAAGTATGCTGTAACTTGATATGCTACAAAAATGCAAAGCTTTGCTTTAAAGCTACAAAAAGCAACACAAAGCTTAGCTTTAAAGCTACAAAAAGCAATGCAAAGCTTAGCTTTAAAGCTACTGAAAGCAATGCAAAGCTTAGCTTCAAAGCTACTGAAAGCAATGCAAAGCTTAGCTTCAAAGCTACTGAAAGCAATGCAAAGCTTAGCTTCAAAGCTACAGAAAGCAAGCTTCAAAGCTACAGAAAGCAAGCTTCAAAGCTACAGAAAGCAAGCTTCAAAGCTACAGAAAGCAAGCTTCAAAGCTACAGAAAGCAAGCTTCAAAGCTTAGCTTCAAAGGTACAGAAAGCAAGCTTCAAAGCTACAGAAAGCAAGCTTCAAAGCTACAAAATGCAATACAACCCTTAGCTTTAAAGCTACAAAAAGCACCGCAAACCTTAACTTTAAAGCTAAAAAAAGCAACGCAAACCTTAGTTTTAAAGCCACGGAAAGCGATTACTGACTCTTCCAATATGACTCTCGCCCAATCAAACACCGGATTTGTGAATGTTTGACAAACATTTTACTTCGATTCACACTATAGTCAAGTATTTTGTCCACTTACGCAACAGTAACACTCAGATGATGGGATGATTGGATAAAAGATCCTTCTCAATCTTTCCTTACTGTTTGCGTAATTCGATATTATTTGCTGAATGACAAAAATGCCATTTCAGTTTTAACTTGCCTTGCAACAGACATATAATAAACACCAGACAAAAAGTGTTCAAATTCAAAAATTATGACATCCTGCATTTCCTATCGAAGGCTATCACCACCACACCACCTACTTTTTTTATTAATAAAATTGATATAAAGGTAAGAAACAGACGTTAATCGAAAAAATTGCATAAATATTGATAGAAAGAGAGAATCTTCTTTTCTTGGCAACCTTTTATTATCAATTGCACTATGTTATTATTAATGGCATCATCATTAACTAACTGTGTTTCAAACGAAATAGGTGTGAAGGTAATTTTCCAGGTTAGCACATTATAGTGCAACACACATTGGATGGATGGAAAAAATGGCTTAAACTTAAATAAGAATTTCTTCAATCGTTTAAAAATAACTTTTTAATTATAAATAATTATAATATTTCAAAACTGTACTTGGAGCAGCAGCATCTTTCAACATTGAATATATTTTTGCAACGTAGACAACACAAATTATGTTAGAAATAATCCATTTATTTCCACAATAACATTAGAACTAAAATAAATAAAAGTACTTTTTAGATTAAAATGAGAATTTAATTGACAATCACAACGATGAATTAGTTAAACATATTTGTTTAAGGAGGTTTTCAAGTGTAATACCTAGTACACACACCTGATAATTTAAATGCATTTAAATAATAAACGTGTTCTACGGAGCCCTGTGAAGGACAAACAAAATAATATGTCGTCGAATTCAATTTATTCAGTTAATAATCTCAAAATATTGAGATTAAAATACTTAAATATAATTTATATAAACTATTGACAAAATATTGATTTAGTTTTTTCAATTTAAAATAGTAATAATTAAAGTCAATTTTTATTTAGTTCGTATGTCCTTAACTGGATTCCGTATAAATTCACCTAAACACATTTAATTTGAATTTTGTGTCACAAGGTATTAACAGGGCCTGGATGACATTTTAATTAAGCAAAACGTCTTCGTTTTAGCTTCACTAAGCAGACAATTCTTCACTATTTTTTTCCTAACATGGAGTTACTTTACCTTTATAAATTTATCTTGCTTTTACTTTTATGACTGAGCATGCGTAATAGCTACTTTCTATATGAAAACCCAAAAATTATAAAACTTTTTTTAAACACATTTGATTAATTAATTATTATCTTTTGATTGTGTTTTAAAACAATTTTGTTTTTTGTGAAATTTTTTATACTTTGTAAAAACAAATTACACTCTTATACCTTGTACTCACACATGAGTTAAATGAATTCAAATTAAATGTGTTTAGGTGAATTATACGGAATCCAGTTAAGGACATGAAATGAAACAAATAAAAATTGACTTTAATTATTAATATTTTAAATCGAAATACTGAATCAATATTTTAATGTCAATAGTTTATATATTTAAGTATTAACTCAATATTTTCAGATTATTAACTGAATAAATTGAATTCGACGACATATTGTTCGTTTGCCCTTCACATGCCTCTGTAGAACACGTTTATTATGCATTTTATGCATTTAAATTAAACGGTGTGTCGAAGGTATTATACCTTTTACACACATGAGTTAAATGAATTCAAATTAAATGTGTTTAGGATGAATTATACGGAATCCAGTTAAGGACATGAACACCAAATACAAATTGACTTTAATTATTAATATTTTAAACTGAAATACTAAATCAATATTTTATCAATAGTTTATATTATTATATTTAAGTATTAACTCAATTATTTTCAGATTATCAACTGAATATATTGAATTCGACGACATATTGTCCATTTGACTTTCACAGGGCTCTGTAGAACGTGTTTAATATTTAAATGCATTTAACTTTGTATGTGTGTGTACAAGGTATTATTTGTTTACTGTATTTTCACTTAATTCTACTGTTTTTTTAAACACAAAAATAAATGTGATATTGCTTATATTTTAAAAACAAGCCCAAAAAAAATAAAATTACCTATTTAGCCATATATACAATATTTTAATAACAATAAATATGACCTTGCATGAAGGTTGTAATACTTAATATAAAAAATGTAAACGATGATGATGATAATGATGATGATGACACACCATAGATATTTTATTAAGACGGAAAAAAGATGATCTCATGTGGCAAATAAAAATTTACAAATTCTTTTATTTTTGTTAAGAATTTTCATCTCTCAGAAGGTTTTTTTCCATGGCGTTTAAACATATTTCAATAAGAAAAAAAAAAAGAGGATTTGAGGGACATATTTCTGTATTTTAAAAAACAGAAAATTATAAATTTCTCTATAAGAAAAAAAATTTCCATAAATTTAAGGTTGTAATTGAAACCTATAATCAGAAAATGGCCTTAGAAGCAAGACATTGTTTTTTATGCAAATATTAAAACTCTTGATTATTCTGTTTTTTAGGATGAAAAATGAAAAAGAAACTTGAAAGTGTTTTAGAAAACTAGAAAGGGTCAGCTCAAAAAAAATGTTGGATATATTTTTTCAAAATAAGCAATTTTATGTGAGTTTGAAAATGATCCAACTTGAAACACAGGGCAGTTAGAAATCGGGAAGAACTTCAGTTGGCTCCGCCCCTTTTCATGACGACCGGCAACTTCTAATTGGTTTGTTGTGTGGTTCGACGTTGAAAAGGGTGGAGAGCATGTGACATCACACTACATAACCAACCAATTAGAAGCTGCCAGTCGGCATAAAAAAGGGCGGAGCCAACTGAAGTTCTCCCCGATTTCTAACTGCCTGTACTTGAAGCAGATTAATTTGTCTATAAAAAATTTATTTTGAAAGATATCAACTTTAAAAATACACCACTTAAGCTAACCTAGTTTCTTAAGCCCGTTATACACCTACAATTTTTACTTGCATTTATTTGTGTGTCAATTAAATGATGAATGTTTTCGTCAATGATTTTGTACATAAAATGTATAAATTAATTTATAAGTATCAATCGGCGGTTGTACACTTGTAAAAAAGTATTGGAACATTTTTACTTCGATAATGTGCGCAGAACATTGCGTAGTGTGACAGTTTATCACATATCTAACCTTGTGACCTTCTAGACAAGAGAACTTGAGAGAGGTGTGCTAAATATGCTGAAAAAGCGCTCTAAAAGATGTGATCATTTAAGAAAAATAGAACATCTTCTAAATTAATGCAACTTTGAACAAATAATTTAACAGTCACGTCATTATACACATGCAATGTCACATTTATAAATTAATTTATACATTTATTTAAGAACTAATTGTAGGTGTATAACGGGCTTAACACTTCACCTAAATTTTCCTCTTGTTCACAAATGTAACCATGGTTAATGGTAACCAAATTCGTTTCCACTAAAAAATTAACTTTGGTTAACTTTTTAACTGCAGTTAATTTTTGTAGAGGTATCATCAGTGATTCAAGCAAACCTTCTAGTTTCTTAAAAAAAAAAGCTTTTTAGTTGCTTTTAATTTTGCTCCAAAAAGACAATAATCAACCGTTTTTTTATGAAATTTTTTTTTCCTCAATTATAGATGTCTATTGTGTAACTTACAGAATAGAATTTTGTCATAAAGAAACGAAAAAAGAAATATTCAGAGCATTGTTACCATTATTCTTATTTTGAAAATTTGAAACAATTGATTTCCTTATATTTTACATGGATCGATCGATATATGTGATATCTGATTAATTTCATACGTGTCCTTCTATTGTTATATTGAGTTTTTTTAATTTTAATCACGTATCTCCATGCGAATATCGCATTTTTTGTGATTTTTAAAATGTTAAAAAATACTAAAAGGTGAACTAATAATTGTGACAATCTTATAATTTATAGTCCACTCTCTCCCTCTCTCTCTCTCTCTTTCTCTCTCTCTTTCTCCCTCTCTCTCTCTCTCTCTCTCTCTCCCTCCCTATCGCCCTCTCTCCCTATCTTTTTTTTTCTACTTTGTTACAAAAGTACAGAGATGACAATAGGAACTCCATTTCACATTTCATATTTTACACGCAATTGCATAAGAATAATAAATTCCAATTTTTTTTTTTAAAAAAAACTTTTATTCTCTTCACATTTTTCTCCTTATTGTCTATGAAATCTAATGAGTTTGTTATTTTTTTCCTTGAAAAGCCAATTTTAAAAACAAATGAAAGCCAACTTTCAATATTTGAATGTCCTAAGATAAGGTTTTTTATGAACAGCTTAATTTTCAAACTCTTAATGGCGCATTCACACTACAGGTAATTAGAAAACGGGACAAACAGAAGTTGGCTCCGCCCTTTTTATGACGACCGGCAACTTCTAATTGGTTTGTTGTGTGGTTCGACGTCGAAAAGAGCGGAGCATGTGACGTCAGACTACATAACCAACTAATTAGAAGTTGCATTCGTCATAAAAAAAGGGCGGAGCCAACTTCTGTTTGTCCCGATTTCGAATGGCGCATTCACACTAGGCTGGTTTATCAGCTGCTGGTTGCTGGTTGTAGCCAGCTAGCAGCCTAGTGTGAATCGCTCGCTACCAGCTGCTGCTTTCTCCTGCACGCTAGTGATTTTAACAGTGGCTGGTGAAGTTGAACACGTCCAACTTTAGCAGCTACCAGCTGGTCATGTGACTCCCTTCCTGCTGCTACCAGTGTGTAACTTCACTGCTTGGGTTGGTTGTTGTTAGAGTTTGTGTTTTTGCACGACGGTGATTGGATGACTTGCACTGCTAATACCAGCAGTGATCGGAGAAGAGTGAACCTAGAGCAGCAGCTGCTTGCTGTTAATAGCCAACAGCAACCAGCGGCTTGTAAACCAGCCTAGTGTGAATTCGCCTTATTTGCCTGTATTCACACTAGGCTGGTTTATCAGTTGCTGGCTGGTTGTAACCCTCTATCAACACGAAAATAACACAAAGTAATTAAAACTACTCTTCTAGTTTCTAAAATAGATTCAAGTTCTTCTTCATTTTGTACTTTATAAACATCTGTGTGATTGACACAACAAATTGTTCGAAAATTCGTCCACAAGAACACCAAACGTTTGGCACAAATTATTCGACAAACGTTCGTTTTTTTAGCTTGAGAAACATGTAAATTTAGCAGACTCACCATCGTCATTTGAATTCTAGTTTCTAACAACTTCTTAACTTCGTTATTCACGTCCACAATTGTTTATTTTCTCACTTTTTTTTTCTTCTTCACAATATTAATAAAAATCCAAATTATTGAGCAGACAATATCACTTTGCACGTTCGTTTATTAATAATGATTAGTAAATTCGAAACTTATGAAATTCTACATAAACCCAAATATTAAGATAAAAAAAAAATTGATAAAAATTATTATCGGAGTTGAAATAACCTTCGTAGTTCTACGGCTTACAATACAGTATGCATATATTACCGGCAATGTGTGAAATGCAGGCATTGCATATAATTTGCCTAAGAAATCTATAGAATGCGTGACGTTTTTAGACATTTTATGTAATGTCTGTGTTATTTTAACATACTGTACAATATACTTTCCCTAGGCGTTGTATATAATACCTAGGGTTTGTATGTAATATACCTAGACATTATCCAGAACGACAAGTAATATCTAAGCTTATGGAAAGAGTCATGAAGGTTACATTAGGTTAGGTGACAATTAACAACGTCACTGGCGGTACTTTACCGGTTGGCCATTGCATAGAATGACTAGGAAATACGTGAAATATTAAGGGGTTTCATACTTTGACGCCCCATTTACAGCAGTTCTACAGATTTCCTAGGCATTATATAAAATGCTTGCATTTCACACATTGCCGGTCGGCCATTGCATAGAATGACTAGGAAATACGTGAAATATTAAGCGTTTCATACTTTGACGCGCCATTTACAGCAGTTCTACAGATTTCCTAGGCATTATATAAAATGCTTGCATTTCACACATTGCCGGTCGGCCATTGCATAGAATGACTAGGAAATACGTGAAATATTAAGCGTTTCATACTTTGACGCGCCATTTACAGCAGTTCTACAGATTTCCTAGGCATTATATAAAATGCCTGTATTTCACACACTGCCGGTAACATAATTCTTTGTAAAAAAAAAATGTATGTCCATATCTTAAAATGATAACATCATCACCTTGACATAATATAACATGTGATTGTTTCTACCAGAGTGACATGAAATAAAAAAAATACCAATTGTCACCGTTTATGAAATACATATTTCTGTTTTTTTAAAATACCGTTGTTTTTTATTGAACACACAATTCATAGAAGAAGAAAACAAAAAAACACATGTATTTCATAAATATAAATTTCAATGTGTTTATTTTGTTTTGTTACTTTTTTAAAAAAAAATATATATATAAATAAACGATGGAAGCTTTAAAAAAAAACGTTTACAAATCTGTAAATCTGTTTGAGTATATTTTTTTGTATCTTTTTGAAAATGTTCTAAGGCTCCCCCATCCCATTACACGCTTAATAAATATTTCCGGTATTCATATGTTCACATCGGATGTGAATTTTTAAAACATTATGTTTTATTTGCAAACAAAAACAAAAGAACTTTTTATCAAACAAAAAAGAAAAAAGTAGCTACAAACAAAAGAAACAACAACAAACACAGAGAGAGACACAGGGTCAAGTGTTCCGCATTTATTGCGTGGTGGCCTCACTTACAGGCTTATCAGAACCATTCCTCCCTCATTTTCACGAATGTGTGATCCCTCGCCTTCAAAAATGAAACATACTTTAGGCGAAATATATTTTAGGTGAATTTTGTTTAAGTGAAAAATCTTTAGATGAAAATATTTTCAGTCAAAAACCTTTAGATGAAAATATTTTAGGCGAAAAATCTTTAGATGAAAATATTTTAAGTGAAAAATCTTTAGATGAAAATATTTTCAGTCAAAAATCTTTAAATGAAAATCTTTTAGGTGAAAAATCTTTAGATGAAAATATTTTAGGTGAAAAATCTTTAGATGAAAATCTTTTAGGTGAAAAATCTTTAGATGAAAATATTTTAGGTGAAAAATCTTTAGATGAAAATACTTTCGGTCAAAAATCTTTAGATGAAAATATTTTCGGTCAAATATCTTTAGATGAAAATATTTTCAGTCAAAAATCTTTAGATGAAAATATTTTCAGTCAAAAATCTTTAGATGAAAATATTTTCAGTCAAAAATCTTTAGATGAAAATATTTTCAGTCAAAAATCTTTAGATGAAAATATTTTAGGTGAACTGTATTCAGGTGAATTTGTTTAGGTGAAAAATGTTAGGGGTGAAATATACTTTAGGTGAACAAATTGAGGTAAACTAGTATTAGGTTAAATGTTTTTTAGATGAAAATGTATTAGAAAAAGTTCCTTTAGATAAAAAGATTTAGGTGTATTATCAATTAGGTGAAAAAACATTTAAGAGTAATTGGTTTAGGTGTAATTGTTTCGATGAAATGTCTTTTAGGTGAACAACTTTAGACGAAGTGTCTTGATATCCAAAAAAAAAAGGAGCCATTATTTTCCTGCTAATGTTACCTTAGACTTTAAAAGCCTTAATGAATAAGCGTCAAACTGAAGCGTCACTTAGGCATTTATTCAGACAGGCAGTTAGAAATAGGAGAGAACTTCAGTTGGCTCCGCCCTTGTTATGACGACCGGCAACTTCTAATTGGTTTGTTGCGTGTTTCGACGTTGAAAAGGGTGGAGCATGTGACGTCAGACTACATAACCAACCAATTAGATGTTGCCGGTCGTCATAACAAGGGCGGAGCCAAATGAAGTTCTCCCCGATTTCTAACTGCCTGTTTTATTCAGTGCCATCTTAATTTTAAAAATGCTTATCGTAAAGCTTATGCTTATAGTAAAGGTACAATCTTAATTAGTTAAGATTGTTAAACATAAAACAATGAGCTCCCCCATAAAAAGCCAGTGCCCACCGCCATCTTGAACTCTTTGAATTGCATTGAATTCTTGCCTATATTTTTTTTCACAGGACGTCTACAGCTACTACTACATATTATTTCAGCATTGTGAAAGCCGTTCTCTACGGAGCCCTGTAAAGGACAGGCGAGATTTTTTTTTTAAATCTTGACATTTCGACTTTTAATCTCTTTTATTCGGTCATGTTAATTATGCCATGTTGTGCGCACCATACTCTAATAATGAAATTATTGCAAGCGCCCTCTTGTAGCAGCGATAATTTAATTATTAGAGTATGGTGCGCACAACATAGCATAATTAACATGACCGAATAAAAGATTAAATGTCGACATGTCGAGATTAAAGTCGAAATTTCGAGATTAAAGTCGAAATGTCGAGATTCTGGAAAAAGTGGAAATGTCGAGATTTTTAAAAAAAATCTCGCATGTCCTTTACAGGGCTCCGTAGTTCTCTACTGCAGGCGTAACGAAACTCATGTGTAGTTTTCAAATGACTTTTTACACATTTGGCCAATATACAATAAGAAGACACATTCCTCCTCCTCCTCCTCCCCAAAAGCATCCCACGAACACTTTTCTATTGTCATCTTTTGAAATTATTATATTATTTTATTAATATTAATAATAAACTTTAAAAAGAACAAATTTAGTCAGTTTGACGTTAAATGAACTTGACACGAAAAATTAGCCACACAAACACAGGAAGTAAATCACCAGTGAGTGAGTGGTCTTATCATCGATGGCCACTTCCGGCCTTGTTAAACCTTTTCTAGAAGAAAAAAAGGTTTCAAAAGACAAAACTATTTTAAATTACGTTTCAAGCTAATAATAATATGCTCCTATATAGAACTTTAATTGAATTTCATCAAACTGACTTTAAAAAAATAAAATAAAAACTTTAAAAGTGAATTTTAACAAAAACAAAATTTAAACATTAAAAGGTCGTAATTTCTTAATTACTACTAAGTCAAAGCTAGTACAAAAAATTAATGAACTTTTGATAAAAAATAGATGGTTTTATTGTTAATTGTGTTTCAATTTAGGCTATTGAATTGAAAATGGACAAGAAACAAATGTATTTCCAACAAAGTAGCTCTGCTGCCAAAAATGCATTTCAAGACTTCCGAAATTTTACACGAACCGGAATAAATAAACTTGTAATTAATTGGTGAAAAAAAAAGTGTCAATTCTAATGACGCTTATTTCGATTAATAAAAGTTAATTATTAATTCATAAATTTCGTTCTTAGCTGAAAAAACAAAAACCGCAATTATTTTCCTACCAACCTAATATCATTCATCATCATGAAAATACATGCAATACCTACCATTCTAGTCTCTAACCAAACTTTAAATGTACTTTTTAAACTAATTTTGTCTGCACTTGGCATATACAAAAAAAAAAAACATTTCTTCTTGTAATTGTTTTAGCAAAAATGTTTTAATTATTACTCACGTTCGATTGCCGTAATGCGGAACAGTGTAAACCAACTTCACTTTCACTTTCCTTATTAATAATACAACTAGACTTGTGATGATGATGTGTTAATAACACCATGATAATAGTACATATATATATATGTATATTATATATTCTTATTATTATTATAGAAGGAACAAACAAGATAAAACGTTGTTTTTCCGTCCGAAAAAAAGTGTTTTGTGATAGCGTTCATTGAGTGTCTTCTTATTTGTTAATATATATTTGTAATAATAAATGTTACATAGGATCTGCAATACATTTAAGCTCCTCCCTCTTTCACCTACTATCATTTCAACCTATTGGTTGGCTTAAATTAACAAGAATTGCATCATCACACAGATTCGCAAAAGTAGCAATGATGATAATGATGATGATAAAAACCATCAACTTTTTTTTTTCCAAACATCATTTCTTTTATCATCAAGTGTAGTCACCACCTTCATGATCCGTTTCGTTGTTCGTGACTTTGGTAAATGTAGGCAGGCAGGGGACTACACAACAATCAACAACACTTTTGTCTCTTAATAACTAGTACACACGAGGATTCTTTGTTGCGGGGGGTTGTGCTCCGATACAATATTGCGATGGGATATTTCGATGGGAGCCAAGAAACACGAATCTGAGCTGATGCAGATTCAACCCAAAAACATATCAACATTGTTGCGGGTCTGAATCGAAACTGACGCGATTCAACCCGCCGCAACAACAGGCAATTAGAAATCGGGACGAGCAGAAGTTGGCTCAGCCCTTTTTATGACGACCGGAAACTTCTAATTGGTTTGTTGTGTGGTTCGACGTTGAAAAGGTGCGGAGCATGTGACGTCAGACTACATAACCAACCAATTAGAAGTTGCCGGTCGTCATAAAAAGGGCGGAGCCAACTTCTGCTCGTCCCGATTTCTAATTGCCTGTTCCGCAACAGTGTATCGCAACAAAGAATCCTGGTGTGTACTAGCCTTAAGGCTACTTCAGTTAAGAAAAAAAAGAGGGAGGAGGAGACAGGCAGGCACAAGGCATCCTGAAGAAGGATGGATTTCTCAACCAAATCTCTCACCAGTATCAATTACAAACTACCAACTGTGTACAACAACAACAATCATCACACAGTGGAGGTTCAGTAGCATTCAGTATACAATTACAGAACAAAAAAACTTAGCCTCTAATATAGTTTTTGGCAGTAAGTGATGTATAAAGAAAAAGACACACAAAAGGTGATGGTGGCTCCCCCACACCTCTCTAGAAAGACTTTTTTCTTTTGGAAATATACATCATTTTGTCATTATTTTTTCATTTTTACAATGATGATAATATTCAAGGCCTTACTTATGGGAAGAGGCCATGATGCAAATATTATGATGTCATCATATTCTCACATTCCCACTTTTAATGTTGACATATTCAATCTAGACACAGGCAATTAGAAAACGGGACGCGCAGAAGTTGGCTCCGCCCTTTTTATGACAACTGGCAACTTCTAATTGGTTTGTTGTGTGGTTCGACGTTGAAAAGAGCGGAGCATGTGACTTCAGACTACATAACCAACCAATTAGAAGTTGCCAGTCGTCATAAAAGGGGGCGGAGCCAACTTCTGTTTGTCCCCATTTCTAATTGCCTGTATCTAAACGTCTGTGGTATCAATTAAGGCAAAACACAGGCTATTTCCACATTGCCCATTTAGGTCCATTTTTCTAGGTTTCTTGAAAACATTTCGCGTGCTGAACTTGAATTCTTAAGAAATACAACTAACTGCCTTAGGTCTCTCGTTCTTGAAAAACGTTTAAATTGGAATTCATAGGGCAGCGTGGCTGCTCTTAGAATTTCCAAATAAAAAAAATCTAATCGGATGATTGTATCACCTTCTCCTAAAACATTCTTTTAAAAGATAAGAATTTCCAGATGTGCTTGATTTTTTTTTCTTCTTCTCATTTCCTTCTCAAATATGAGGCCATAGTGCAAACATGACGGTACCACATTTGCACGTTTTTTTTTTAAATTTCATGTCCTTCACATTGAATTTCGCCATTTTCAATTTAAAATCTCCTCAAGAAAGCAAAGATTAAATGCATGCTTTCTTGAGAAGAGAGTAAACGGAACTAGCAACGTTCCCTCCGGACACGTTTTCAAACACCAAGCATACAGTTTCCAAAAGCTGCTTTTTCTGTTTCTCCTTTACAAAAGGATAATAGCTTTGTCTTTCGTTTCCAAATGCACCTTACATCATGACGTAAAACAAAGCATTTTTTTTAGCAAGCTTTATTTTAAGTAAAATGATATCACATAAGGTAACTACAAATTGACGGCTCTAATTGCCCATCATCATCAATGCATCATCATCATCACCGACATTAATGTCGTCATCAAACTCATCATCATCTTCGTCATTTAGAATAGAAAGCGGTTTTTTTAGACGAAAAAAAAATGTTTGCTGCGTTCGTGATGACCACTAAACGTCCGGTTTATTAATATTTAAGTTCTAACTTGCTATTGTCAGATCGATATCAAATAGAACATTATAACATCCATTGTTTTTTGTGTTTTTTTTCCCTCCGAAAAGAAAAAAAACTTGTCAATTTCTATTGATTGAAAAAGTTTATTAATAATGAAAAACCTTTGTTTCAAATATCGAACGCGAAAATGTCGGTTTTTACTTTATTGAATGCAAATTTAAGCATTTGCTGTAATTGAAATAAATGTCTCTTTCTTTAAGAATGCAAGTAGATCATTTATTTTGTCCCTGTATAGTATTAGATGGCGCCACTAGCCCTCCTCACATACAAATGTACTGACACTCTTCAACTCACCTTCCTTTTTGTTTCACGTGGCAAATTTTTAATTGCGTCATCGCTATTTCTCTACACGTGCTCTCTCTCTTCTTCACTTGTATTGTGTTCTGGGTGTAAGTTTGTCACGTGCGGATAATTAAGGTTGTTTTGGACGCTTTTAGAGCTAAAAGGGTGCATTCTATTTCAACTAATTTTCGATGAGTGTAGTTTGCCATCTATGGAGGGGTTGCAGGCGCCATCTACCTTGCATTTACGCAAGTATTTTTCTATCGAGCCCTCTTAAGATTGTTTTTTTTTTAAGTGGAAACGCTCCTCGAACTCTTGTTATTCCCGTCTTTCAGCGACACAAGACTTAAATGTGTTTTAGAAACTAGAAATGTTGCTCTTGCTTATATTTTTCAATATAAACTTTTTTTTCACGAATTTGAAACAAAAACATGATTCAACTTTAATTACATAATATTTTTTTTAAAATTTTTGTCTGCAAAAAGTTTGTTTTGTAAGATAGCAACCTGAAAATACTTTTTAAATAACTGAGTTACCCTTCTAGTTTCTATACGTTTCTTTTTTTGTTCCTGAGAGATCAAGCTGTTTATAAAACATCTTAAAGATTAAAATTCCTAATAAATAATAACTAAATACTTAGTAATGAAAAAATCTTTTCAAGAGATAATTAGTCGCAATTGACATTGAAAAATTCTGACATAACTACTAATTACACTGATCAAAATTTATAAATCCTACCATCCACACACTTCACAGCTAATCTTCGTTTTTTTTTATGTAATTTAATCTTTATTTATTGTTTTATAATTTTATTTAGGCCTACATTTATTCGTTTTTTTTTTTCGGTTTTTTTTAAGTCAAAACCCTTCTCCAACTTATGATTATTCTGTCTTTCAGATGCAGAAAATGAAGAGAAAAAAAAATGGAATGCGTTTTAGAAACTAGAAGGGTAGCTAAATCATTTAAGCGTACTTTCACGTTGATATCTTTTAAAATAAGCTCTTTTTAAAATTTTCTTTATAAAAAGTTTTTTTTTTAAAGTTATCATTCAACATAAAATTACACCTTAAATGATTAAGCTACCCTTCTAGTTTCTAAAAAAAAAACTTTTCTAGTTTCTCATAATTTCTCTTACAAGTGGAAACAAGAAAATAAATCAAAAAGTACAAAAAAAAAATCAGTTCTTGATAAACCCATTATCACGTGATACAAATTCCTGCACATCTCAACCGTTATTGAACCCTGATGAACCCTAAGGTTCACTTGGTTCCGTTGCTTGTGTCACAAGTGACTCCGCCGCGTCCGTCCGTAGTCACTCAGTATGTTTATTAAGATATTATATTTTGCTCAGAACATTGAGAGATAAATTGTAAGAACAAAAATTACAATAAAGACGAGACAAGAACCAATTCCAACCAGAATCCTACCCATAATCCTCGATTCCCCCCCAATTTTCTGAGTTCTCTCCCCTCTTCGGGGGTTTTTTTTTTGTTAAAATTATCAGAAAAAATCCTGTTTAGTAAACTTTAACAACAACAACAACAAAAAAAACCATTTACTATATTATACAACCACTTGTATGGTTGATGATCAAACACGTGAACTCATGGCCCCCAAAATAGGAGTGAGGGAGTTCGTTGTTGTTGTTGTTCTTGGTGGGGAATCGTCACTATTACTATTTATAGCGCAGAAAAATATACAGAAAAAAAAAAAAACCTCAACAGAAGAATAGCATTTTTTTAAATAAAAAAAATTCGTATATTAGTAATATTACGGAGGCCCGTAAATATCGTTTCCACTTGAGGTCTGCAGGAGTGGACTGTAAGAAAAAAAAAATGGCCCAGAAGAAAAATTATAAGCCCGAAAATGTCTAGAATGCCACATCCTAAATTTCACTTGGTTCAATTCTCACTTTTGTATACAATAAAATACCATGTAAAATTTGATATTTTACACCTACTTTTTCATTCCATTTTTCACAAAAATTTGTAATTTTACATTTTTTTAGATTTTGTGATTTTTAAACTTTAAATTGAATTTCATCATAAAATCGGCCCTCCAACTAAGCGAGCTCATCGGGAAAATGCCCGATTGCCCAGTCCGACACCCTATTTGAGTCCGTATATCATTTTGCCTCATTGTAAAATGAAGATTGTGACGTCAGATGGGTTTAAAAAAATTTTAGAATAGTGTCATTTTAGTCCTAAATTTTTTTGTCAATCCCCCTCTGACGTCACGAATGAAAAATAAAAGAAACGTGCCCCCAACCCGGCCTATTCACGTTTGTTAAATTTTTCACCCGTTGAAACTTTAAAAAAGTTCCAATTTTCACCCCAATGGAAACAAGGCCTAATACACCAATAATTATTACTGTTGCATAATTAATGCTTTGTATGTTGCACGCCTCACTTTTATTTGCTCGTTTTCATTTGTACGGGCCAATTATTTGTGTATACCACTTTCATTTGTGCGTTTTTCATTTATGCTCACCATATTAATTGCGCGTGTATATTTGTCCCTATGAGCCACCGTAGTATCCAATAGAACTTTTTCTTGTTTTTTAAAAAAAAAAGTTAACAAAAAAAGTTTCAGTGGCTAAAAATAAACCAAGTTTTATTAACTTGTCTCAAAAATAACGTGCGTTGTTTCACTTTTCAGAAATTCAGAGACAGTGAAAGTCTAGTCCCGTCCATCCCTCCCGCAGGGATAACCCCCCCCCCCCCCCCCCCCCCCCCCCCTCCCCTCCAAACCAAGTTAAAATAAAAAGAGGGTTTTAGAGGTCAAACCTTATTAAAAGACACAGTTCAAAAAGAAACCCTACCCACTGTAATAAACATGCAATTAGAAAACGGGATGAACAGAAGTTGGCTCTGCCCTTTTCATGACGAACGGCAACTTCTAATTGGTTGGTTATGTAGTCTGACGTCGCATGCTCCGCCCTTTTCAACGTCAAACCACACAACAAACCAATTAGAAGCTGCTCGGTCGTCATAAAAAGATGGCGGAGCTAACTTCTGTTCATCCCGTTTTCTAATCGCCTGTCTGTAATAAACACACACTCGTTGTTCACACACACAGGCAAGTGTACTCAGCACAAGATGGCGGCGCCAAATTCACACAGGCAATTAGAAATGGGGACGAACAGAAGTTGGCTCCGCCCTTTTTATGACGACTGGCAACTTCTAATTGGTTTGTTATGTAGTCTGACGTCACATGCTCCGCCCTTTTCAACGTCAAACCACACAACAAACCAATTAGAAGTTGCTCGGTCGTCATAAAAGTGCGGAGCCAACTTGTTGTGTTCGTCCGGATTTTACTTATTTGAGATATTTTCTTAAGAATATGAGTTATTCAATTTTTAGTTTACAAAAACACAATTATTTTGTGTAAAAATGCAATAATTATTGATATATTATTTGATATGAATCTAACAACCCTGAAGTTAGGTCTTGATAAAATGAAAAAAATTGATATTTTTTTTTGGCTGATTTTTTTTTAAAAAAAATGTGATTTAGGCCTAAACTTTTTCAATCAGATAAATTCTATTGAGAACCCAATTTCTGATCGAATTATTAAAGATATGAAACAGGTTAATCAATTGTTACATGAAGATAAGATTTTTTTTGTTCTCTTCTTTTTTTTTTTATTATTTTGAGGGGAAATTCTTATTCAGTATTTTTGAAGGCCAAATTTAATAACTGTTTCAAGAGTCATCGTTATATTTATTATTATATTAAGTGGGCTTTTAGGATATTTATGAATATATAAAATTATAACTACTATAATAAAAAAAATATCCTCCTCCCACCCCCACCCTCCTATTATATAATAATTCTAACACCAAATTGAATATATATATATATAAAAAAAACTGAGCAACAAAAAAAAAAAAAAACCCGTGTAATAAAAAAATATGGTTCAATTCAGTTCAACTGAATACCAAAAATCAACCAACTTAATTGAGTATTAAAAATTCCTCTGATGGTAAATGGATCGAATATTAAAGTGAAACACCCCGGCCTCCCCCTTCCACCCACTTACCTCCACAACCCTAAAGAAATTGATTTTCGTTCATATAATAAATAATAAAAACCTTTATTCTTAAATAACACAATGGAACAACTAAACTTAACACATAGAAAGAGATAAAGGGGGGGGGGGGGGTTCTTCGCCAATTGTGGGTTCATTTGATGGCCTTTTGTTTTAAAAATGAGCTTTTTATTTTCAGTGACTGGCACCAGTGAACCAACGCTTTAAAATTTAGGTCTAGGTTTAACCCTGCTACTTAGAAAACACAAAAACGCCGAATGTCCCAGTTCAAACCCCCCATTTTGGGCACCATAGGTAATAAAATTATTTAAAAAATAAAAATTGATAAAACGTACAAATTGTATAAGTTTTGAAAATTTGCATAAAATAGCATAACTTCACTTATCTCTAAAAATGATTTTTAAAGTGAAACCCACCGTTTCAAAATCTGATTATTCGGTCTTTCATTTGCGAAACTACGGAGATCTGCAGAGGACTTTTGCAATTTTTTTTCTCGACATGTCAGCTTCATTCTCGACTTTATACACAGGTTGTTAGAATTAGGTGAAAACTTCAGTTGGCTCCGCCCTTGTTATGACGACAGGCAACTTCTAATTGGCTGGTTATGTAGTCTGACGTCACATGCTCCGCCCTTTTCAACTTCGAACCACACAACAAACCAATTAGAAGTTGCCTGTCATCTAGAATCAACTGAAGTTCGTCCCGATTTCTAATTGCCTGTCTCTTTCTGCCATGAACGTGCAGAATAATAAACTTGAACAATGCACGTGTGCACTTGCTTGCTTGTATAGTGGAGAGCGAGACCTTGCATTGCTTTTGCATTACTTCACGCTGGTATGAAGTATGAACCAACCAGACATAAATATCTCTTGAAATTTTACTTGTGCTTGGCTAATATGCAAATTAGCCTGAATCCACTCCGTTTAAAACTGGTTTCATTTTCCATATGTCTAGTTAATTTTAACCTTCTATTTATGTATATCTCTATACAATATTATTATCAGTAAAAAAAAATAAATCAACAAACTGTAACGAACCGAGAGAGAGAGAGAGATAAAACTCGACGACTTTTCAAATTTTTTGTGTTTCAACAGCGCAAAAGTAGAGTAAGGTCAGTTTTATATCCATTGGACATTGGAAAATCCAACCTGAAATTATCTCGTTTCTTCAAAACATTGGCTTTCTTTCTTTCTTTCTTTGTACTTTATGAATACGCAACAAAACCGCACGTGCAATTTATTATTTATTGGTCATGTTCGTGACGTCATCCCCACCCATTCATTAGCATAAAATTAGATTGAGAAAAAAATATCCAGAAATTACAAATACACATTGTAAAATGTAATGGCGGCTAAAGTTTACTTAAAAACGGTATCACATCCTTATACATTGTTCGTTCACACATGAATTCAAATTAATTGTTTAAGTGAATTATACGGAATCCAGTTAAAGACATACGAACCAAATAAAAATTGATTTTAATTATTAATATTTTGAATTGAAATACTAAATCAATACTTTAATGTCAATAGTTTATATAAATTTTAAGTATTAACTCAATATTTTCAGATTATTAAATAAATATACTGAAATCGACATAGTTTGTTTGCCCTTCACAGGGCTCTGTACAACGTGTTTAATATTTAAAAGCATTTAACTGTGTACGTGTGTACAAGGTATTATACATTGTTCACACATGAGTTAAATGAATTCAAATTAAATATGTTTAGGTGAATTATACGGAATCCAGTTAAGGACATACGAACCAAATAAAAATTGATTTTAATTATTAATATTTTAAAATGGAAATACTAAATCAATATTTTATTTATTATATTTAAGTATTAACTCAATATTTTCAGATTATTAACTGAAGAAATTGAATTCGACGACAAATTGTTTGTTTGTCCTTCACAGGGCTCTGTAGAACACATTTATTATTTAAATGCATTTAAATTATCAGCTGTGTGTACTAGGTATACTACCTAGTACACACACCTGATAATTTAAATGCTAAATTTCAAACTTAAACCCTCAGAGCAGGGTTTCAAAATAGGAGAAGCATCCTTGTTTTATCCATGAAACAACAAGACCTTTTTCTTTTCAATGTTAAAATAAGAACCGAAGTGCCTTAGAGAGAGAGAGAGAGGTCAAAGTTGAAGTTCAAGTACAAAGTTTTCTTTTTCTTTGGTTTTAAGTGACAAACGTGTCATTTACCACTTTAAAAATTTAAATTTAATAATAAATCCCATAGTTGCCACAAGTGATTTATCCTTATTATTCATTAAAACTCTTAACAGGTTTCAATTTGAACGATGAGGCACATGATGACGTCACGAAAATTTCTCTCTTAAATCTCAAATCGCGTGAAATACAGCTATATAATTAACAATTTTTTTTAGTAAAAAAAAATACCATGTGTTTAAATCCCAATATTTATTACAAAATAAAAAGACTTGTGTGATCCTGAAATTTTTCTTCAAGTTTAACAAACAAAAAAGAGAGGACTTTCGCTTGTCTTTTTTTTTACCTGTCTGTCCTCCTAACAAAAAAAGGTTTATTGCCAAACCTCCTTTAAAGAGAGAGACGGAGAGGGGGGGGGGGGGGGGGGGGGGGGGTTTCCTACCCTTCTTTCTCCCCTACTTGCGCATTCGTTAGATTATAAATAAGAGTTGACCCTCACTTTGAAGAAAAGAAGAAGAGAAAAGGAATCTTAGCCCTCAAGGCTCAATAATACAGCCGCCACACAAAAAAAAACCTGAACAAACAACATCTTCTTGAAGTTGAACAGAGAATTTCTCCCTTTCTTGAATCTTGAGGTTTTTTTTTTTTAAAAAAAAAGGACAACCATTATTAATAGAAGAAAAAAAAAATGCATCATCTTTCTATTTTTGTCTTTCTTGATTTGAGTGCATCCTGTATTCAAAGGGGTAATTGAATACAAGTTAAAGGGGAGGAGGAGGATAATCTACTTGTTGGTCAAGGGCAGTTCCCCCCTCCCCCCTACCATCTGAAAGACACTTAAAAAGTGACAAGAAACTAAAGCCTCGTTTTCACGATGATAGTTGTCACGATAGTTGCTGTCATGAGAGCAGCAACTATCGCGAGAACTATCATCGTGAAGACCCAACATGATAGTCACTATCACACTGTTGCGATAGTGACTATCACAACTATCTCGTTTGACTAGATAGTTGATAGTACTGTCGCAATATAGTAATAGTTGTTTGAGTGACCGCATCTTGTAGGGAAATATCCACTTTGTAGGGAAATTTGGCTTCTGGAGGGAGAGAGAGAGAGGCAACACTGTTTGTTAACCCAATGATATCTGTGAAGTTAGACGTCATCACAGAACTATCACGTTACTTCAACACGTGTAGACAGTTGTTATCGTGAGAGACTGAACTATCACAACTTTCATGACAGCTACTCTCACGATAGAACTATCGCCACCGTGTAAACGAACCTCAAAACTCACGATTATTCTGTATTTCATTTCAGGAGAGCAAAATGAAGAGAAACTTAAATGTTTTTAAAAAACTAGAAAGGCAGCTCAATCATTTAATGTTAATAATTGAGGTTCAAACCTTTCAAATTAAACTTTTTCATAGACAAATTTTTCATTATAATAAGCTTATTTTGAAAGATAAAAACATGTAACTGTCCTTAAGTTATTGAGTGGACATTCTAGTTTCTAAAACACATTCAAGTTTCTTTTCATTTTGCTCTCCTGAAAGAAAGAGAATATCAGAATAATAAAGAGTTCAAAATCTTAATGTAATATCTTTTACAAATCCGTTATTTTAAAAACCGTTTTCAAATAAATAAATAAAATGTGAAATATTTCAAAATTTCAAAGAATTTTAAGACAATTTAAAAAATATTACCTCGCCCTCATTTTTTTTTGTGTGATCAAACTGTACAAATTAACCCGTTACTTTTCTCAGCATTTTCTGCAGAATGCCTAAACACTAATACCTTGTACTCACACATGAGTTAAATGAATTGAAATTAAATGTGTTTAGGTAAATTATACGGAATCCAGTTAAGGACATACGAACCAAATAAAAATTGACTTTTATTATTAATATTTTAAATCGAAATACTGAATCAATATTTTAATGTCAATAGTTTATATATTTAAGTATTAACTCAATATTTTCAGATTATTAACTGAATAAATTGAATTCGACGACATATTGTTTGTTTGTCCTTCACAGGACTCTGTAGAACACGTTTATAATTTAAATGCATTTAAATTGTCAGTTGTGTGTACAAGGTATAAGGGAGGAATCACACACGCGTAAAAAAAAACCTCAAACAGAATTTCACTTTCTAAGGTATTTAGCAAAAGCGCCATCTATTATTCTATCTGTCAGTACAAAGCACCGAATTTTTGTAATTTTTATTTCTAATTTCTGTTGGTTTTTTTTTTCAACATGTGTGATTCCTCCCTTAGCTGTACAGATTTACTAGGCTGTTTTTCCCCCACATTGACTATTGTCAATGTATATAGGACTGACACATTAACGATAATGTCGGAAATAATACCGGAAGTTTATTCGAAAAAAGAAAAAAAAGTTTTCTTTCTTAATTCTTATTTTAATTTTCAAGATAGAATGAACTTGTGACCCCCTCCCCTCTCATAATAAATGTCTGCAACACAACAAGACAAGTAAGTAGTAGACTACAACAATAATTTCCGGTTAAACTTCCTCCGAGAAAGAGAGAGACTTCACTTCTTCTTGGCTTTTGTATTCTAATTTCAAGTTGATTTAACTTTGTTTTTTCAGTCTGAGATCTCCTTTACATTATTATTATTGTGTGAACTAAAACTTGGCAACAATACCATTAAAAAAACAAAACCTGTCAATTAGTTCATTTTGCCAAAAAAAAAAAAAAAACTAAGTCATTGAAACCTGAAAAAGTATGGGCTAAAAGCCAAACAGAAACAAACCCCTTTAAAACGGCCACCACCACAACAACACGATCAACTCCGGCTTGACAACCCTGGATTATGTTATTTTTTTGTTCTCCTTGAAAATCACCAACAAGATTTTCATTTCATTTCTGATGATTAAAGATGGTTTTATTAAAACAAGCTGATTTTCGAAAGCTTGATTGATTATTCTAGTTTTTAAGAAGAAAATGAAAGAGAAACTTGAAAGTATTTTAGAAACTAGAAGGGTGTAAGAGGAGCTAAATCAGTTGATAGTATTTTTTTTAATGTTTGATATGTTTCAAAATAAAACATTAAAAAAAAAATATTGTCTGCTTAAAATTGTCGCATTTTCAAACTTGCATAAAAAAAAGCTTATTTTGAAAGATGTCAAAACATGAAAATATCCATTAAATGATCGAGCTACTCTTCTAGTTTTTAAATCACATTCAAATTTCTCCTTCATTTTTTTGCACCTGAAAGACAGAATATAATCAATCAAATGATTCTGTGCAAATGAATCAATCATCTGCTTAAAAGAAGGATCAATTTTGAATTGTCCATCCTTTGATTTCTTTTTAATTTCACTAATTTTATATATTCTTTACTAATTTAGTCATTTTATATCATTGCAATAAAGCATTACGTTCTGAACAAGTGTGTATTTCTGTCACGCCCCTGATTGACAAGCCATAATTGACCATTTTTACTCTTTTCTTTTCTGGCTGAAGTTAAACAGAAAAGACGAAGAAAGCAAGATTAAAAAAAACCAAGCTTGAATAAACGACATCCTTATTCAAATACATACAAGTCATTTCTGGATTGATAAAGGTTAAGATTGTCAAGCCAGAAATGATCGTCTGTGTGCACCCTTAAACAATGGGACATTTTTTTTCTAGATTTCATCATCATCATCATCATCATCAATTCTGTCCTATTCTGAAGAAACTCCTTTTGTTTTGAAATGTAATTTTGGCTACCAAAAGTGGTGAAAACTTGAAGGAAGGCGAAAACATAAACAGCTTCTGCGTTGTCTGTCTGTCTGTCTCTAATTAACAGAAGTGTCATCACATCAACAGTCCATTTTTACAGCAATTAATTTATCGGGATGATAACTGGCAATCATCTACACAATTGCATGTGTGAACCCTCCATCCGCATCCTCCGTAAGCCAACAAATAACGTCACCATTAGACATAACCACCCTCTTATGGTAGAATGTTATTCTGATCGCTTGCGGAGGATGTGGACACACACATCCGCAGACATATAAGATTCATCTGTAGACGCGTCAGAAGTTATAAAGTAGAAGAGTAAAAAAAAAAACCATAACGGAAAAATAATAAATTCATAAGGCCTTGTTTCCACTGAGATGAAAATTTGAATATTTGGAAAAATTTCAATCGGTGGAAAAAAATAGAAGAAACGTGGCCAACATTCTATGATAAGTGAATGGGCCGCGGGCCACGTTTCTTCTATTTTTTTCCCACCGATTGAAATTTTTCAAAAAGTTTAAATTTTCACCTCAGTGGAAACAAGGCCTAACGAAATTTTTTTTTTTTTTTTCTAAATAAACATTTTAAAGTAATTTGCAGTAATTTAATTAAGAAGTAATTTGGTTTTTTTTTAAAACAAAAACCAAACAATCTTGACTAATTTTTAAAACTGCAATGAAATGTTTTATTTATAATTTAGCTAATAATTTTAGCTAATAATTTTCTGCCATTTCAGAAGAAACATAAAAAACTAGAAAGTGTTTTAAGATACTAGAAAGGGTGGCCGAACCACATAATATTTTCATGTCATAATATATCTTTTAAAATAAACTAAAAACATTAAGAAAAAAAAATAAAAATAAAAAATATCGTCTTCTATAAAAGTTAAGCCATTTTTTTAAAAACTGACATAAAAAAGCTTATTTTTGAAAAATATCAAAATATATAAAAATACAGTAATGAGATTAAAACAACTCTTCTAGTTTCTAAACCACACATTCAAGTACCCTCTTTCTCCTTTAAAAATAACTACAAACTTTACTCTTCTAGTTTCTAAACCACACATTCAAGTACCCTCTTTCTCCTTTAAAAATAACTACAAACTTTACTCTTCTAGTTTCTAAACCACACATTCAAGTACCCTCTTTCTCCTTTAAACATAACTTCAAACTTTACTCTTCTAGTTTCTAAACCACACATTCAAGTACCCTCTTCTCCTTTAAAAAATAACTTCAAACTTTACTCTTCTAGTTTCTAAACCACACATTCAAGTACTTTCTTCTCTTCATTTTGCACCTGAAAGACAAAAAAACTAACTTTTAAAAATAACTTCAAACTTTACTCTTCTAGTTTCTAGTCTTTTAGTTAGAAAACATTTCCAAATATAAAAAAACAAGCCAAATTCTTTTGTTTTTGACATTTTTTTTGTACTTTTTGGAGTTTTTTTTCTCTCACAAATAACTACAGTTATAAATTATGAATTATAACAAAAAAAAATTGTTTTTAAACAATAAATATTAACACAAAAATAAAATTAAAAACCCTGAACGACTTACCCTTTTAACAAAAAACTACTACGGTTAAAAACGAATACTTGAAATAAGGAAGAAAAAACGTCAAATAAATTTAAAAGTTCTCAAAGGAATTTCAACTTTGACTAAGTTCAACATGTCGTCGTCGATGTCGATGTCTTTGTCGCCGTTTTCAAACTCATTTGCCTGAAGGCAGCGGGGGTACAATGACGATAATAATAATAAATGAAAAAGGCAGTGAACTTGTTTGTGTTCGTAAAAAAAAAAATACTTCACTTGAGCGAAAACGAGAAACAAATAAATAATAAAAAGGAAAGAAAAAACCTGCGAACAAAACTTTGAAGTGAAAGAAAGGAGCTGCGAGAAAAGCAACAAAATACGACCGACAGCAACAACTTCTCGCAACCGACTGATTCCGAATTCAAAAAACTGAAAAGGCGAAAACTGGACTCGGCTTGTGACCTCCTCCTCTCCTCCTCCTCCTCCTCCTCCTCCTCCTCCTTCTTCTTCTTCTCTCAACTCGAACGACGAGTCGACGACGGCGGCGAGTGAGCAGCTCACCTCACTCACTCAACTCAATCACTGAACTCAAAATCACAACGTGCTCGGTGATTATTCGTTGAGTTGAGTATAAACGTCTCTCTCAAAACCGCTCTTTTCATTTATTGTATCTTTCAGATGTTAAAATTAAAAGAAAAAAACTTGAAAAAATGTTTTAGAAACTAGAAGGGTTAAAATGTATTTTCATGTTTGATAATCTTTCGAAAAAAAATCAAATTTTTACTCCAGTGGAAACAAGGCCTAACCTTGCTGCTAAGTGAATCTGTAAAATTCAACGCCTAAAATGTATTGAATTTTGCAGATTCATTTTAGCAGGTTGATGGTTTAACAGATTTCCTAGGCAATTCGCAGATTCACTGATTCCGCAGATTGACAGTAACATACAGCACATCCTGTTTCTCAAATATAATCGGAATCCTCCTCCCTACCTCCCTCCCTCCCACTCACACATACAACATGAGAAAATATTTGACAAGATTATATTTTTTTTAGAAATCGGGACAAACAGAAGTTGGCTCCGCCCTTTTTTATGACGACTGGCAACTTCTAATTGGTTAGTTGTGTGGTTCGACGTGGAAAAGGGCGGAGCATGTGACGTCAGACTACATAACCAACCAATTAGAAGTTGCCGGTCGTCATAAAAAAGGGCGGAGCCAACTTCTGTATGTTCCGATTTCTAATTGCCTGTTCTCACACGTCACAACAATGAACACAAAAAATGAAATTGTTTATGAATGGAAAATTATGAAAATATAGAAGATAATTAATCTGAAACATCATTCATTTTCACTCTTCACTTTCATTTCATGGAATTCAAGAGTGAAACATGGAGAAAGAGACAAAATAGAAAGACAATTTTGACCCAAATTATTTTGAAAAATAGAAAGGACACAATAAACATAAATACAAAAAAACAAAACAGCTGTTGTTGTGTTTAGACTAGAAATGACAAGAATCAATAGTTTTCTTTCTCATTCATTTGTTTTTACTTAAGAGCCTATATGTGTGACGCCATTTTGAATATTAGCGGATGACAATCAGTTCCACTTTTCGCCGTTTAGTGGCGCCCCACAGCTAAGCCATTGAAACCAATGAGAAAGAGAAATTCCTATTTTAAAAAATACATGGTTCAGGCAAATGTTTTGTTTTCTGCAACGAAAATTGTGATTTTCAAAATTCAAATTGCAATATGTACATAACAATATTGCTCATCTAGTGATACATTGGTACAAATTTATAATTAGTTTTTCTATTTTTAATTTCGCTTAAAATCTCGTATTTTTTAGCCCATGTTAAATTCTTATTTAAAAAATACATGGTTCACACAAATGTTTTGTTTTCTGCAACAAAAATTGTGATTTTCAAAATTCAAATTGCAATATGTACATAACAATATTGCTCATCTAGTGATACGTTGGTACAAGTTTATAATTAGTTTTTCTATTTTTAATTTCATTTTAAAATCTCGTATTTTTTTTAGCTCATGTTAAATCCCATAGGCGAAAAACGCTCCTCCGTTTATACATTTTATAGGATCTAAATTTCCCACTAACCATAAGTTTCATGATACCCTAAAAGTTGACCACTAATTGTATACGACTCAAATTACTCACCATTGTAGATCAGAAGTTGCTCTTTCTTTTTTCAGTAGTGCATATTTACCCAAAAAAGAGTCGTTATTAAAATATACCCACTTTTATCCATCGATAAGAGAGAAAATGGCGGACAAAAGTGTATCAAAATTGTTTTTGCCACATGTTGACGTCACAGCTACAGAAGCGCCTACATGCGAAGATTTTTTTCACTGTAGGCTCTTAAGATGTGTTTTATTTATGAACAGCTTGATTTTCGAACTGTCTTTCAGAAGAGCAAAACTACAGAGAAACTAGAAAGTATTCTAGAAACTAGAAGGGTAACAGCAGCAGCCTCTATCACACACCAAATAACTTGTACCGGTATATAATTTACCTATTAATTATTATTATAAACTCTTTCCTTAAAATAACATCCCTCAATTCTCTTTAATTAAATCGAGTGGTTCTCAACTATCCAGTATCCATCCAATTTTGAATTGGTTCGCGGGCCGCTTGTTGAGAATCACTAGCTGTAACCGAAACCTCCCCCTAATAGTTGTCTATTATAATAATAATAAACTAATTAAACAAATAAACTCAATTAAGAGGTGATAATGAAGTTGGCAACACTTGTCTTTAGTATACAGTATATGTAGGGCAAGGATTTTTATGCAAAATAGCAAACAAATGTTTCTCAATCTGTGGCCCAAGGGCCAATTGTGAAAGTAATAATCATCATCATTAAAGCAACTGTAATTATGATTTACTCAATCGAAAACACTGATTAGAGGCTATAGAACTCTAGGTGATAACTTATATTAACCAGATATCTAGCCTCTAACAAGCCGTTTTGATTATAGAAAAAAAAAGCAATAATTGCAATTGCTTTAATGATGATGGTGATTAGTACTGATTACTTCACAATTGGAACTTGAGCCACAGATTGAGAAACATTTGTTTGCTATTTTGCATAAAAATCCGAGTCCTACACTGTATATGTTTAGGTGTTTTCTTTCTATAAATTATTAAGAAATAAATTCATAAGTTTTAATTAATTTCAACTAATTTTATTTAAAGAGGAACATAATATCAAGATAATTTTTTATATAATTATATATATACATTAAGCCCCGTCTGTGTGTGTGTGGGTGTCTGGACCCAACGCTGTACACTGTGTGTGTGTGGTTAACGCTGTACAATTTATATAAATTTAAATGAATAAATGAACCGCTTTTTTTCTCAAGGTCAACTCTATGTTGCACACTCCCTATCCAAGAACCTCATGATATTAAATTGGAGAGGGGAAAAGGTTGGAAAGTGTAGAAGGGGGGGGGGAAGAGAAAAAGGTGGGAGGGGGAAACTGAAATTGAAATGAAAGGAGTAAAAAAAAAACGACACGCATGCGCACACCAGGGGATAATAGTAGCAAAATTAAACTACAGTTTATCGCAGGCAATTGTGCCCAGGATTAGAATTTCTTTTGCTCTGCCCTTTTATGAACGTCATCAATTTCTAATTGGTTTGTTACTTGGTCTGACGTCATAAAAGGGCGGAGGAAAAGAAATTCTAATGCTGGGCACAATTGCCTGTGAATTTTGCTCCCGTCATTTATGACGGGTTACCCCACTAGTTTTTTATAATTTTCAATTTGTGTCACTGGAATCTGGTGTCAAAATGAATGAAAACTTAAATCAAAATCCACAAAGAAACCATATTTATTTGGATTAATAATAATTTAATAAGCTTCCATTTAATAATGATTATGTTATTATATCAGCATGACATTTTTGCCTGCAAAATCAAATAAATGCTTTTGCAAAAAACGAAATCCCGTCAAGTGCAGTTAGCGCCATCTATTGAGTAGATTTAGCGACTCTATTTTATCATGCTTTCAGGGATAGCGTTCAACAAGGGGGAGTTTTCCTTTCCTTATCTCTCTTTCTATCTTACTCTCTCTATCTCTCTCTTTCTCTCTCTATCTCTCTCTCTCTCTCTCTCTCTCTCTCTATCTTATTTTTACCTTCCTAAAAAAATACTCGAATTCTGGTTATTCTGTTTTTCAGTTGAGCAAAATCAAGAGTGTTTTAAAAACTAGAAAGGTAACTCAATTACTTAAATGTATTTTCCTGTTGAAATCTTTTCAAAATAAACTTTTTTTAAGGTTGGGCCATTTTCAAACTAACATAAAAAAGCTTATTTTGAAAGATATTAACAAGAAAAGAGCTCTAACCTTCTAGTTTCTAAAACGTGTTCAAGTATTGCTTCATTTTGCACCTAAAAGGCAATTGAAAATTTAAGACTATTAAAATATGAAACCTTATTTCCATCACAATTTCAATTCCATTTTGTTCTACAAGAAAAGTCACATTGACCCATTAAAACAAAACCCTCACAACTTAATTTAAAAAAAAAAGGAACCCGGTCAAAGACAGAAGAAATTAATAATAAAATGTTCATTTTGAAACGCGTTTTCATGCAATTTTCATCTGTTAAGACGATCTTCGCACGAACGTTTTTCAAATCTTATTATTTTTTTTTCGTTGTCTTTCTCTCTCTCTCTCTCTCTCTCTCTCTCTCTCTCTATCTATTTATCTAACAAGTAATAAACTTGCTCGGAAAAGTTTTTTTCCGAAATAATAGGTAAGTTTAATAATGGGTGTCTATATATGCATACATTATAGCCATAATAATAATAGTAATAAAAGGTAGATGCACGCAATGCAATGCAATGAATGAATGGGGGGCACTTCAATTAATGGAAAGTTGGAAAACACACACAAACCATGAGCTTATTTAAATGCACGCAAACACGCAATCAGAAGAGAGAAATATACATATATAGATCGATATATCGCAATCTGAATGTGTGCGCGTGCGTGCACATGTGTTTGTATTGGTATGTCACCACCGTATGTGTGATTATTGGTTTTTTTACGTAATGTGTACGTGTATACTGAGGCTTAGCTTTCTCTATGTGTGTGCGTTTGTATTTTCTAACTTCCTTTTGTTTGTTTGTGTGCTTTCGTCATGTATTTGTGCGTCCGTTCTCTGTAATAGTGCGTTCGTTCGCTATGTTTTACAGGCAAATGTGCCCAGCAATATGCAATCGTTTACCCCGCCCTTTTGTGAGCGTGAGACCAAATATTAACCAATTAGAAATTGAAAAGGGCGGGGCATGTGACACCAGACTATAAATAACAAACCTAAATAACCAATCAGAACGAACTTTTCTGGCTGCGCCCAACTATTTCTGTTCAGGAGGAACTCCTGAGAGTATTTTCCAAATATATATATATATATATATATATATATATATATATATATATATTCATATATATATATATATATTCATATATATATATATATATATATATTCACAGGCATTTGTGCGCATGCGCGTCGTTTTTTTCTTTTTTTACTCCTTTCATTTCAATTTCAGTCACCCCTCCCACTTTTCTCTCTCTCCCCTTCTACACTTTCCAACCTTTTCCTCTCGCCCCCCTTCTACACTTTCCAAAGAAAGAGTTCAACATATAGTTGACCTTGAGAAAAAAAAAAACGGTTCATTTATTCAAATTTAGATAAATTCAGACGTGCTTCAATGGTTTTGTACAGTTGTTATTCCACACACACACACACAGACCTGGGATATTATATATATAATAATATATAAGGGTCATCCAGAAGTTCCTGACAGAAAGAATACAATGTCTTAAAGGGCCTTGGCACACAGACCATTTTTTTGGTGGTTGATTTTAACTGCAAAATGAAGTTGCATGTTGTTGGGGTTGTGTTGGTTTATGAAGTTCATTTTTGCAGTCGAAATCAAACCACCAAAAAGTGGTCCGTGTGGTTTCTAACCCTTCTAATAAAGTAGTGACGTCGATGTCGGGCACTTCATCTGTATATCCGAACATTTTTATGGCGTTTGCTCTATTTTTTGGGAGGTGTTTTCCGTGAGTTACAGACATTCTTGTGTTTGTATATTATATACCCACATGATGAAAATACCCTCATCATCATGAAATGACGCATATCATTTTTTTTAGAAAAAAAAAGGGTTAAAAGGAGATTAAGATGAGGGTTGAAAAGCTGCTTTTTCAGTCAGCTACATTGACAGGCAGTTAGAAATCGGGGAGAACTTCAGTTGGTTCCGCCTCTTTTAAAGACGACCCGCAACTTCTAATTGGTTGGTTATGTAGTCTGACGTCACATGCTATCCGCCCTTTTCAACGTCGAACTACACAACAAACCAATTAGAAGTTGCCGGTCGTCATAACAAGGGCGGAACCAACTGAAGTTCTCCCCTATTTCTAACTACCTGCGATATACATTGGGTTAAAAATTCCCGTCTCTGTTATTTTACAGCAAACAAAATGCGGGGATATTTTAATATTCAAAGAAATGCATTCATTTTAATTCATTGATGTTGATTACGAAATAATTTCCATTCCAAATGTGGCCAAAATATTAATCAATATGAAAGCCACCCACCCACCACTTTATTAAAGGGCCTCCCATGCAGTTGTATACTTCCTTTTTTACACACGCAGCACACCTGTTTAGAGGCTATCATTCATCATAATCATCAGTTCAGAAGAATAAAAAAGTGTCCAAAAATAAGCAAATATTTATTCAATAATATTATTACATGATGTCGTCCCCCTTAAAGTCGTCCGCCGTCTCTTTATTATGTTTAAATCGCCCAAAACAAACATAAAAACGTCACAAAAAGACAATGGAAGGGCGTCATTTTTTTTTTGTAAATTAATCCACCCTCTCTCTCTCTCTCTCTCTCTCTCTCTCTCTCTCTCTCTCTCTCTCTCTCTCTCTCTTTCTCTTTCTCTTTTTCTCTCTCTCTCTTTCTCTCTCTCTCTCTTCTTTTAGATAATTATTTGAAATTTGTCAACAAAAATCTAAATTAAAACAAAATTTCTAGCACACATATTTCGCTGGTTTGAATGTGTTTTAGAAACTAGAAGGGTAGCCTTGTATTTTCATGTTGAATATCTTTTAAAATGAGCTTTTTATGCGAGTTAGAAAATAACTCAACTTTTAAGCCGACATTTATTTTTTTTTTAATTGTTGTCAATAAAAAGTTTATTTTGATAAATATATTAACATGAAAATACCCCTTAAATGATTGAACTACCCTTCTACTTTCTAAAAAAAAACAGCCTCGTTTTCACAGCGATAGTTCTTTCGTGAGAGTAGCTGTCATGAAAGTTGTGATAGTTCACTCTCACGATTTTTGCAAAAGCCCAGCCCATGGACTGGGCTGGGCTTTTTATGTTAAAGGCCCGTGAGCTTTGTGGGCCTAGTGAACTCTGTGGGCCTAGTGGACTTTGTGGGCCTGGTATAAAGTCTCATGGGCTGGGCTGGGCTTCGATTTTTCGCCGGAAGTCTGTTGGGCCCTCCTGAGTTCATTTCAATGCTTTTCAGGGCTTCTAGAAGACTTTCATTTTTAGCCATTTTTTCAGAATTTTCCAAAAGGATTTTCCTCTTGGAAGAATAATTTTTTTTGACAATTTTTCCTTTTTTGAATTTACGGGTATGGATGAATTTACGGTCCTCGGAAGTAGAGACCTACATAAAGCCCATGGGCCGGTGGACTTTTGCAAAAGCCCAGCCCATGGGTTGGGCTGGCATTTTTATGTTAATTGCCCGTGGGCCTGGCGGGCTTCGTGGGCCTGCTAGGCTTTGTGAGCCTGGTGCGCCTCGTTGGCTTTGTGGACATCATATGGGTTTGGAATTTGTTCGAGATAGTTATGAATTTATGATAGTCACTATCGCGACAGTGCGATAGTGACTATCATGTGGTCTTCACGATAATAGTTCTCACGATAGCTGCTGCTCTCACGTGACAGCAACTATCGTGACAACGACTATCATCGTGAAAACGAGGCTTTAGATTTGCTCTTCTGAAAAACAGAATAATCAGAAAATCGACCAATCAGCTGTTTTTAAACCCATTTTTACTTAAAATGTTTCAAAGTTTCTTTTATTTTTGTTTAAAAAAATAGCTAAAATAAAAAATGCAATCAAAATAGATTAGTTACACCAGTAATTAACATCGTTAATAGAGCAAACCAAGCAATAGAAACTCTCTCTCTTTCTTTCTTTCTTTCTTTCTTTCTCTCTCTCTCTCTCTCTCTCTCTCTCTCTCTGTCTCCATCTCTCTCTCTTTCTTTCTTTCTTTCTTTCTCTCTCTCTCTCTCTCTCTCTCTCTCTCTCTCTCTCTCCTTTAATTATATAAATTCAGTTTCCATTGACGTGTTAATGTAATTTGTGTGTGTGAACGATGACGACGCATACTTTTATAAAATTATATAAAAAGTTCATTGCGTTCATCAAATATTTATATAAAAAAAATTTACTGTTAAAAAAAGGGTTAAAACTATAATAATAAAAAAACGGTTGGAAATGATTTTCCGCTAAGTTTCATTCATAAAATGATAAATGACTCTGTAATGTGATGATGATGATCATCATAATCACTGATGACGATGATGATGAAGGTATTTTGTATTTTAAACGAGTGACTCATTCAAAATAAAACATGTAAAGAAATCGAAATCCCACACACGCAAACATACAAAAAAAAAATGTAATTTTCTAAAAAAAATCAACAACAAAAGCTAAAATAAAAACATCCATCGACATCTTCCTACTGTAAAAACATCCCCCCCCCCCTCCCCACCTAACCTCACCTATAATTTTCATTAAAATCGGACAATTTTAGATAAAATAATACAAAAAAACAACAAAAACCTTAAACAAAATTCGTCTTTTTTTTTGGACGTTTTTTTAAACCTAAATGAAAAACAAAAAAAACCAAATAGACAAAATTTTAAAGACCTCAAAATGATAACTGTTATCAAAAGTTGTATAGGCAATTAGAAATCGGGACAAACAGAAGTTGGCTCCGCCCTTTTTATGACGACCGGCAACTTCTAATTGGTTGGTTACGTAGTCTAACATCACATGCTCCACACAACAAACCAATAAGAAGTTGCTGGTTGTCATAAAAAGGGCGGAGCCAATTTTTTTGTCCCGATTTCTAATTGCCTGTAAAGTTGTAATGAGAAACCCAACAAATTCACTTGTATATATATAATAATAATTATAGTAATAATATCCCAGGTCTGTGTGTGTGTGTGTAACGTCGGAATTTATATAAATTTGAATAAATGAACTGCTTTTTTCTCAAGGTCAACTATATGTTGCACCCTTCCCATCCAAGAACCCCATGATATTAAATTGGAAAGGGGAAAAGGTTGGAAAGTGTAGCAGGAGGGAGAGAGAAAGGGGGAGGGGGAAACTGAAATTGAAATGAAAAGAGGAAAAAAAGGAAAAAACCGACGCGCATGCGCACACCAGAGAAAATGAAAAACTCATTTTCGCTTTCAAATATAAAAACGGGAGGGGATAATAGTAGCAAAATTAAACTAGAATTTTTTTTGCTCCGCCCTTTTATGAATTGGGTTGTTGGGTTTGTTACTTGGTCTGACGGCATAAAAGGGCGGAGGAAAAGAAATTCTAATGCTGGGCACAATTGCCTGTGAATTTTGCTCCCGTCATTTATGACGGGTTACCCCACTAGTATATTAATAATAATATACAGTGGAAATAGTTTAACACAAAAAGGAAGGAAGCAAGGGCTCCATAGGAAAAATACTTGTGTAAATTGCAAGGCAGATGGCGCCTGCATCCCCTCCATAGGTCGCCAACTACACTCATCGCCAATTAGCTGAACTAGAATGCAGCCCTTTAGCTCTAAAAGCGTCCAAAACCAAGGTTAGTAGAGTAAGGGGTGTGCTCATAACTCAAGGACCCCCCCCCCCCCCCCCCGCACCAAAGGACCGACAATGCCATGTTGCTACGTCATGATACTGTGATATTTCTATTTATTTTGCCCTATTGAAAGCAACGGTTTTCTGTTTGACTTGCGTTAAATTTATCTTTCTTTTTCCAAAATATGTTTATAGTTTTTAATGTGTTAGTTGTTTGATATGTGAATTAAACAAAATAAAAATTGTTATAATTAAATATAATATCTAATAAAATACTTAATATATTATATTAAAATTTAATATTAATAATTATTGTAAAATAATAACATTAATATTAAATTTTATTAATTAAATAATAAATAATTAACACATTAAAATATATAATATATAATAAAATTGAGTATGTTGTATTAAAATTTAATAATGATATTATTGTTAATATAGTAATACCGGTATGATATAATAATATTATACTAATGACAATAACATTAATATAGGCTCATATTATTATTATTACTAGTGGGGTAACCCGTCATAAATGACGGGAGCAAAATTCACAGGCAATTGTGCGCATGCGCGTCGTTTTTTCCTTTTTTTACTCCTTTCATTTCAATTTCCCCTTCCACTTTTCCCCCTCCACGTTTCTCTCTCCCCCTACACTTTCCCCTCACCCCTCCCACTTTTCTCTCTCTCTCCCCTTCTACACTTTCCAACCTTTTCCCCTCCCACTTTTCTCTCTCTCTCTCTCTCTCTCTCCCCCCTTCTACACTTTCCAAAGGAAGAGTTCAACATATAGCTGACCTTGAGAAAAAAAAAAAACGGTTCATTTATTCAAATTTATATAAATTCCGACTTGCTTCAATGGTTTTGTTACTCCACACACACATACACAGACCTGGGATATTATATATATAATATTAGTATTATAAAAAAATGTCAATAGAAAACATATGTTAGTTGTGTTATACGTGAATAAACAATATCGTAATAAATTATTGTTATATAATACATTATATAATAATTTAATAAATAATCTGTAATAAAAAAAAATTCAATAGAAAACATTTGATGTTTTTTTCGCAACTTAAAAACATATCAAAACACTGATTTTCAATCGTCTGATACAACAAGCTGCATATTCACGTGACGTCACAGAGCTGTTCCAGGGGGGCCTTTCCTATTGGCTGAAAATTATGAGCACACCTTACATACTCTACAAACCTTGTTCCAAAATAACCTTAATTATCAGCACGTGACAAACTTACCCTCAGAACACAATGTAAGACTGAAAGAGAGCACGTGTAGAAATAGTGATGACGCAATTCATTCACAGTTTGCCACGCGGAAAAAAAAAAAAAAAAAGGAAAAGGTGAGGTCAGAGTCAGAGTTGAAGAGTGTCAGTACATTTCTATGGGAGGAGGGCTAGTGGCGTCATCTAATGCTACACGTGCAAAATAAATTAGCCTACTTGCAGTTCCCTTAGATTCTTTTTTTATGCTATTCTAGTATTCTAAAGAAACCGAACAGAAATTTTTTATTTCGTGTTATCCTATATTTTGTACTATTTGCTTTCGTGTTAAACGGTTTTCACTATGTTTTTTGAATAATTTATTGTAAATTGCTTTACTTCTACGCGTCTAAGTTTTGTGTTTGAAATTGTGAATGGATTTTTATATATAAAATTTCAAACTAAATTTTTGTTACTCTTGGTTATATTCTCCTTCATTTTCATCTTTTGTGTATTATTTGTATGAGTAATCATTATTCAGAAATGATAACATCCTTCCATCATCATCCCACGTTTTACTTTCATTTGACCATCATTATTATAATTGAGTGATTGACCATTTTGACAAAAAAAAAAAAAAAAACAACAAACAAGAGCAAACAAATTTCAAAATTCAATAGACACACACAGATCAGCAATTGAGAACCATTCACAAAAAAAAGAAGACACCAAATTACTTCCGGTTACAACAAAAAATTTGTTGTAATTTAGAACTCTTCTAAAATCTTTTTATAGGACTTTAAAAATTGGACAAAAAAAACTTAAAATTTAACATCAAAATAACCAAAAATTAGATCATCGTATAAAAACACCCTCCCCCATATTTATCCCTTCTTACACCACCGCCCCCCCCCCCCTTCATTCACATTCTTACCCAATCTCCTTAATCCCCCATTTACTCCCCCTCAGACACCCACTTACAGTAATGAGGCAGAGTGAATATGGGATTAAGTCTGGTAAGGGCCTTCCCCGACTTCCTTACATCCATTGATAGCAAATCTTTTCATTTTTATCAATGAATGTGAACCAAATGACGCATGAAATCAATCAATTACTAGACATATAACAAACTTTACTATAACTTGGGGGTATAATTTAAGAATTTCATCTAACAATTTGAGCTTTAATCCTTCCTCCAATTCATGATTAAAAAAATGGCGCCATTTTCTGACACCCCCTCCCTCTGACTCCCCCTCTTAAAAGCATCTTTTATCAACATTTCATTCAGTTGTTAGAAAATCACACTTTTATTAATAAATCCATTTAAACTCACCCCGTTTAGTATGTTGCCATCAATCTGCTTGATAGACGACAAAGAAAAACGTCACTTTCAAACTCAAAACAACCCGAAAATAACCAAAAATAATCGCGGTTTTTCTTCCTGTTGTTCATCTTTTATAACAAAAAAACCAAGGATGAGAGAAATGTAGGCGTGTCTTCGCCACCAGGTGTCCGCCCACTCGCTTTTATCTCTCTCGCGCGAAGAGAAAAAAAACGCGCCAAATCGATAATACAGAGCGATTCGAAAGTCACGAACCTCCTTATCTGCCTCCATAAACCACATCGTAACTAAGCTTGTGACGTCAGAAGGGTTGACGCAAAATTTATTATTATATAATTTAGTCTGATAGAAAGGGCTGATAACAAACATTCTGAACTCTAAATAAAAAGGTGGGGTTCTTGTAATCTTTTATTAACACTTTTCTATCAGAAAAAAAAATCTACACAAGTTTAAACTATGACGTCACAAACCGCTTCTTATGCTGCGTCGGGTATACACTATGGCTTTGTGTCGAGACTTTTGGATCACCGTGTAAATAGATTTCACGCAGACATCAAACAATCAAGATCACTCACGATTGTCTCCTACCATAATTAATTATAGCCTTTAGAAGGTTCGCCATTTTGTGTCATCTTACCCTACTCACATTTTTTGGAACGAAATCGAAATTTCAAAGTGAAAAACTCTTGACTGCGGTAGATAAACGTTTAACATTATTTTTTTTTACTTAACAAACACTTCAAATAATTTTATTAAACGATGACAAATTCACAGTTAATCAATGTTAAGTGCGCACATTCTGGACACAGACACCCACACATGAAAGTGATGTCAAACAATAACAAATCAGCTGAGATTCAGAATGACAAATGTATTCCCGCCAAATTAAAAAATGTCGATATATCGATAATGATAATAATTTAATTAACGATAAAATTCTTTTTTTTATGGTTAGTTTGAAACAAGATAAATGTATAAAAGTAGAGCAACTCCATGTTAGAAAAAAGCGCCAAAAGTGAGTGAAGGATCGTCTGCTTTTTGAAGCTAAAAGGAAGACATCTTGGCAAAGAGGACGACGACACAGGAATGAATCTCGTACGGCATGGTAAGCTATTTTCAAAAGGGGCCGACATCGGACGAGAATCTCATACGCCCTTTAATCGTATTTTAACTGAAGTACTAAGTACAGTTTGCGCCATCTATTGACAACGATCAGTTTTAACACGAAATGCTCCATAGGAAAAGCTCTTAGTTGATTTACCTCTGTATATTTATCTTGGTTTGAAAATAAAATTGCGATTGAAACAACATTTAACTTACAGATTGTGAATTCGTTAAAATGAAACCTGATGGTCTCTCTCTCTCTCTCACTCGTAAATTCACAAACGAATTAAACATTAAAAATACCAAACACTCAAATTTATAAATTACCAACAAAAAACAATATAATTGAAAACAACCTTAATGCAGAAATTCCTGTTCGTCATCATCATCGGAATCTAAAGAGTCCGAAGTTTCCACCATGTTCGACTTAGCGATCGTTCGTAGAACCTCAGGTTTCGGTCTAGATAAGAGATCGCACGCAACTCCACGTCTGCGATAGAACAGAACGTAAGCAGATCGAGATACAGCGTCCGATTCCGGTTCCCAAGTCACGTGACTGTCATCAAAAAGCCTCCAGTCTAATAAAATGTTCAAAAAGAAAACAAGCTTTAGTCCAGTTTTCGAAAAGAAAACAAAAAAATCGCTGTATCTAAATTATACAATTCATAATCTCGTTACCCATTTCGTTCCTATTCGATCCTCCTCTTTCTAAAAGCCTCGCCATCGAAGTGTAATGACCACCGAGAATGTTTCCGTAGTGATTGATGACGGCGTAAAGGTCGTAGATCGGAGCCGCTTCGTCGTCCGTCTCGAGCTGAGGGCCGCAGTAGAAAGGCGACAAATCCAAACCCCTCGAGAATAAATACATTTTAAAATTGAAAATCGCGAATTTAAACAGAAAATATATCGGCTATACTTGACAGGGTAATCGACTAGTTTATCGATCTTGTTTCTGTATAAATAGCCTTCGAACAAGAACCGCTTCAGCTGAACTATGAGTACGGTCGGTAGACGCCAGATGGACATCTCTTTCGTAGCCTCTCGATGATGTTTGCATTTTGGACAGTACCAAGCCTCTAACGGAGTCAGAACCTCGGGTTCGGTGAACAGACGAAGACACTGGTCAAGTGAAATGTTCTTCTGGTCTGTGATTGAAAACAAACAACAAAAAATTACGCCTTCAAACGTTGCGAGATAATGAGAAAATTAATCGAGAAACCTTCGAATCCAACAGGATCGCTCAGATTTTCATCAACGTCCTATTAAAAATAAATTAAGAAATTTCAGCTAATAAAATGCTATCAAAAAAAGGGTTACAATTGTTTTCGTTGTTTACCAAGGTCTTCGATTGAACCAAAACGTAGTTTTTCATTTTTTCATTATTCCGCCAATCCATCGAGTAGCAAGACGACACAGAAAGATCTAAAACAGCGTCGCCTTTGAAAAAAAAAAAACAACAAAACAAATCTTACTTTAAAAAATGCACTCAGAACTCACTTGTAGGCGCTTTGAGCGAGTGGCAGTGGAAGATGTGGCGGGAGAGAAAGTGGCAGTATTTTCTTCACCTCGAATTCGCACGAAAAAAACACAAACCTAAATCCTCTAACTTTTTTCCACTGACTCCAGTTAGATTGACGCCGTGCTGATTGACAGGTTGAATGTAGAACAAGTTGATCAACGCATCCGTCCTTTCGGTTCTCGACTGACCGATGACGATGCGAACGGGAGGACAAGTAGAACTACAGAAATTATTTTCGGTAGTTTCGGTACAAGTAGCAGCAGCAACTGTTGATTCCGTCGGTTGATCGAGATTAAGTTCCGAAGCAGAGGATTCACTCCCGTCTCCCATTGCATGCTGCAAAGAGGTGACGATTAGTGTACCGCAATCGAACCATAGAAACCACCGCTGTTAAAACACTAAAACTTCAACTTACAATCTCCGAATCCAAGCTTACACCAACGACAGATGAATCCGAAACATCGCCATGTGGCACTGCACCATTTGCAGAACTATTCAAGCACGAAGAAACGGCAGAAACTGATGCCGTAGCTCCGTTGTTCGGCTGAAGAGAATTGACATTGTGGACGGGCGGTTGAAATAAATCAACAGAATACCTACACATTCCACAGATTCAAATTATTAAATCTCTTCATTTAAGAAGTTTTATTAATAGCTGCTTTTTGAAAACTCCGGTTATTCTGCGTTTCAGGAACGACCCAGAAGAGAAATTGAAAGTGTTTTAGAAACTAGAATGGTAGCTGCATCACGGATTTTCCATGTTAACATCTTTCAAAATAAGCTCTTTATTATAGAGACACTAGCATAAAAAGCTCATTTTGAAAGATATCATCATGAAAATAATCTTAAGTGATCTTATCTCCCTTCTAGTTTCTAAAAAACTTTCCATTTTCACTAAATTTTGCACACGAAAAACAAAATAATTAAAAGAATGCGAAGGCCGTTGAAACTTAAAAACAAAGCTGGTAAAAAGCATCCCTACGTGTCTTACCTTGAATATGCTTCCATCATTTCGCTCAACTTTGAATACGTCGCCATCGATTGCGGAAGGCTGACGATGAACGGCATCCCGACTAACTCCGGATTAAATTTACAGTTTGCCTTGTGTGTACTCCAGTGATTTCTTTGACACGTCCTTTAAAAAAAACATATGTTAATACGAACAAACAAAATAAAGAAACTGAAACAAATGTTTTGTTTTCTTAGAAAGAAAAAGATAAATAATTAATATTGAAACGATTTCATTACTGGTCGCAATAGCTGGCACGAAAACATTTTGTACAGCGTTTCAGTTGCGCTATGACACCTTGCGAATAATAACGGTCGCAGAAAGAACATTTAGGCGAACGAATAGGCATCATTAAACGCTGAAACCAAATGCAAAACTCAAATCAAGAGACAAATTTAACCGCTTCTGTATGTAACTGTAAAACCCAAACTTTATTTATGCTCGTACCTGAACGACCGAGATTTCTACAACCGGTTCTCCGGCGAGTTGAGAAGAAAATATTTCGAAACTTAAAATACATATTTAAAAAAAAAAAACCGTATAATTAAATATAAGAAAAATGGAATAACACAAAAAGAGAGAGTAACTTACACAAAAATCAGATCTTTTGGTGTTATGAGAGATAAATTAAATAATTTGGTAAAAAATCTTTGAATTTTACTTTTGTAGACTTCAAACACTCGTAACTAAAGTAAATAAAATTCAAATTCATAACGAACATTAAACGTCGTTTTTTAAAGTGTAAACGTCCTTCAAATCCGGTTATTCTGACTTACAGTAAGAAAATTAAAGAGAAACTTGAAAGTGTTTTAGAAACTTGAAAAGGTAGCTTTAGGTATCTTTTTAAAATAAGCATTTTATAACAATTTGAAAATAAACCAACAATAAGCAGACGATAATTTTTAATTTTTGTTTACAAAAAGTTTATTTTGAAAGATATCAACATGAAAACTCTAATTAAGTAATTCGTTCTAGTTTCTAACACATTTTCAATTTCTACTTAAGTGTGAACGAAGAATAAACGCTGAATAATCAAGAGTTCGAAATCCGCTATTAAAAAAAACGAGCTAACGTACATTCGACACTGGAACTTTAGTTCGTTCCGAAATCTGTTCCTTGAACGATTCGACCGTTGTATCGGAACAAACCTTAATATTATACTGAAAAAAAAATCCAAAACTGAAAATCATTAATTTGTCTTCAGCATTTTTCACGTTGCCGAAACTTCTTACTAACCCTGACGGGCTTTTGAGAAACTTCTTTCGAGAAGAAAACTATCGGAACGTAACGATATTTTTTTGGCAGAGGAACAGAAAGATACAAAAACGGATCGAACGTGATCGACACCTAAAACCAAAAAAAAACCCCCCCCCCCCCCCAACGTAAATTAAAATAGAAACGCTGTACAAATGACTACTTACATCCGATACTGACATGTAGACAAGTGGGGCAAACGAGTTTCGATTTATATTGGCCCTGAAAGAGATCAACAATGGCTGAATCATTCCTTAGTTTGTACCGATTCCAACAATCGTTTGCAAAGATCTCATCCGGTTCGCCGTTCCAATCCTTAGCCTCGATGTAGGGACGATCAATAACACGATTCAGATCCTGAAATAAAACAAAACAAGGTGACCAATGAACGATATTTGGAGCAAATCTCATCCGATATCACTTGCCTCGTGTAGTCCATCAAGAAAAAATGCCATAAATTCCTGAGCGTCGTGCTGAGCAAAACCCGTAAATTGACTCGCTTTAGAAGCCACGAGAGCCTTTTTAGGAAGAAAAAAAATATGAAACAAATAATATGTCGAATTCAAACAATTATATCATAAAACAAAAAAAAACGCGTGCAATGACTAACTTTTAATCTCGAAATATCGCAAGACCGATGTTTTCCGCTCCAAAGTATTCGACACGTGAGAGCAAAATTAACGGCTAACTGTCCACTGAATCCCAAAGGATTTTCGACGTTAATGTCGCGTTGAAACTCAGATTCTTAAAAAAAATTATTAAATAGCTACAGAATCTGTTTAAATTTTGAAACTGCACGTGATAACTTTTCTACCGAGAAAAAAATCCCTCAATTCTCTCGTGTTTACAAGAGTCTGTATAACACTGTTCATAAAACAAGTGTTGCCGAGATTATCGAGGCCGGTGAGGCCAACCGGATGATCTTTACCAGGCTCCGACTTGTTGAGAGGAGGCACCATACACGTTGGCTTTAGGAAACCGAAACGGAAAATATTAAAAATCAATTTTCAAATATGCTTCAGAGACAAAACAAAAACCATGTTAAACTATTTCATAAAAAACGTAAGCAGCTCTTCTAGTCTCAGGTCTATCTTTCACAATTTACATGTGATTTATTTTTACAAGACGCCCATAAACGGAACTCGTAACTTATTAGAACAATATGAAAAAATTGATAGTGGGCTAGAAACTAGAAGGGTCCACACATTGATATACTTCCACAAAACACAACGATCGACACTTTTAAACTACGATAAGATATTTTTCAGCAAACAAATGCATAAAAAAGAAATACTTTCAAAAACACATTCAATTTCTTGTTAATTGTTTAAAGATGTTTCTAACCTTTTTGATTTCGGAAACAAAATTCCCAATCGATCGATTCATTAACTGATTCGACTTTGACAAAACGATTTCACCCATTTCCTCGTCGCTATCGCACGACTTCAAAGCAGAATTCACAATCGGAATCCATTTGTCAGTAACTGGTTTCAGTTCGTTAACGACTATAACGAAACATTCACAAGAAATCCCGTTAAACGTGATGATGATGATGTCGTCATCGCATTTGAACTTCAAACCTCGTTGCTCCGATTCTTCAAGAGCTTCCCACTTTCTTGGAGTTTTTTTCCGCATTGTTAAGGTGATCGTAGAAGCTGTCAACTTGCAGTGAGATAAGTTCGGAACGATGAAATCTTTTAAAGTAGTGTGATACGTGAAACGAGTATTTTCGTCGCAAGAATCGTATCCGGATAAAAACTTTGAATTACTTGAAAAAAAACGAAACAAAATATATTAGGAAAACACTTTAAACAACCCTAATTAAGTACAAAAACATAAAATACCTCGTTTGAAACGAAATATTCAAATCTTTATCCTTGAAATCGACCACAATTGTGTCACGTTTAACACTTTTAACGTAAAAAGTGGCAATAATGTAATCGTTTCCCTGAAATAATTACAAAATATTTCAACTTTAAGAACTCTCAAGTTAACTTAAAAAACACGGTATCACTTTTTCATAGATGTCTTTCCGTAGATTTTGAACTCGATACTCAGAAATGACGTCTTCAACCTGAGTAAACGAACAAAATCAGTAAAAGAATCCTTCGTGAAGTTATCAGTATTAAATTTTATTATAATGAAACAACTTTTGTCAGTCTGGGCCATGTTTCGGATGTCATCTTTCGTAATTCGATTTTTATAGAAGAACTTTCAGTAACGATTACGCAAGATGATTCGTCGATTTCTTTGTATAATTCGCAATTCCAATGTACGTCACCTATTCAGGGGAAAAAAAACTGTTCACGGTTACGTCCATTCAGATAAATTACCATCTTCGAACCGTCTAAATGCAATGCGAAACTCTGTTTTGAAACTTCGTAAGATACGGCGTCGCTCGCTTGAAATGTACCACAATCAACGAACAAAATTATCTCGTCATCAGTTTGTTTCCAATTATAACTCAGTTCAGTGACTGTAAATATTATAGAGAACATAAAAGGATTCTTATGAGTGCAACAAAATCTAACAAAAACTAGAATTAAAAGATTAAAACTGGAAAAGTTGACCAGAAGCAGCCAAAAACTAGCCTCAAATTCAGTGAATTTTAACTTTCCACTGGAAACTTGCAGAAAACTACAAAAATATTATGGTGAACTGTAGAAAACTTTTAGAAAGCTACATATCTTTAAAAAAATACAAACCCCTGTCTCAAAACTTCTCTTAAATCTTCTCAAAAATGCATTAATTGTGTAAAAAAGCTTGCAGAAAAATTGCAACAAGTACATATAAAATCCTGCAGTAAATTATATAAATCTTCCACAAAATTAAAAAAAAAAAAACTCTGCAAGAGAAACTTTCTAAAATTTGCTCAATTTCAAATATTTTCCAATACCCTACAACTCATGATTAAGAAAACGCGCGTACTTACGCCACATGCCAACATTCCTGCGTTAATTATTTTTAAAATAAACGCAACATACCATTGCAAATGTACATTGCATATGCTACTTTACCAAAATCTAGGGGCAGCAACATGACATTTATTTTTTTAAAAAAATAGTCTAAATGCGTTTAATTGACGTTTATGAAATTATATATTTTTGTTATACCAAGTACACACAGCTTATAATTTAAATGTATTTAAATAATAAACGCGTTCTACAGAGCCCTCTGTGAAGGACAAACAAACAATATGTCGTTGAATTCAATTTATTCAGTTAATAATCTGAAAATATTGAGTTAATACTTAAATATATAAACTATTGACATTAAAATATTGATTTAGTATTTCAATTTAAAATATTAATAAGAAAGTCAATTTTTATTTGGTTCGTATGTCCTTAACTGGATTCCGTATAATTCACCTAAAAAACATTTAATTTGAATTCCTTTAAATCATGTGTTTACAAGGTATTAGGTTAGATTAATTTAGTTAATTTTAGGTTACGCTGATATTCGTTTGGTTATTTTTGCCCTGAAAATGCCTTCTTTCAAAATGAGTTCATTGCTGCCCCTGTAAAGTTGTATGCTCGATCCCGTTACGCACATGTACAATGCTAAATGCCAACTATACTGGAACAGATAGAGAAAAAAAAGACAATTTTCATTTCATAAAATACAAACAAACGTACAATGCTCCGTTTGCGAATGAGCCAGATTCTCGTCGGTCGTCGTCTTCTCTTCCTTCTCCTTTTCTTCTTCGTCATTTTTCCCTTTCTTTCGTTTGTTTTTGTTCATTTCGTTCGTATTTCTTCTTCTCTGTTTTCGCTCTTTGTCTTCGTCTCTTTCCTCTTCTTCTCTTCCTAGTCTATCCGAAAAACGCTTCAATGGTCTGCCACCAATGATTACGATAATGAAATTTAACAAAAAACACCTGCAAATCATATAATAATAAAAACAAAATATATAACGAAACGAAATCAACAAGGAAAAAAGTGAATAAACTTCATAAAGCTACTTTCAGATTTCAGAATAGCAGAATGAAATATGACCCACTGGGCCACTATTTTAAAAGCTAAATATAGTCGCAAAACGGTTGAACTAATATGTCTCCCATTCACCATTAAACTGAGTCAGTTATGGCGGCCACATTTGTGTTCCTGACTGATGTTTTGACATACAAAGCCAAGCTTCCATGCTTCAAAACATTTTCATAGAATGAATAGTTAACGCCATAAAGACCATTGAAACAATTTCTCTAGAGAAAATGCAGCTAGTGGCGCCATCTATTAGCATGAAACACAATTACTACCAGACATAACCGAAATTGTCAACAAATTATCGATAATTATTGATGTAATTAATAAAATTGTAATTTTTTATTTTTTCACATACAAATAAAAAATTATTAAAAAAAAATGATTGCCCACTATTACAACTTGTTTCAAATAATATCAAAAACAATTATAAATTCATAATTAAGTAAATAATTAATAATTATGCTCCCCAATTTTTATCTCAAATTTTTTAAAAATTAGAAAAAATGTTGGAAATATAAAAACATGATAAAAAGTGATAAAAAAAATTCCATCGTCAGTTACTAAGGCTTGATTCACACGGACCACTTTGTGGCGCCACATAAAATAGTCCTTTTCTAACTGACCACTTTCTGGTCCATCTGTGGCGCCACAAAGTAGTCCGTGTGAAACCAGCCTAATTAACAACTTACCTGCATTGTAATTATGAATAATGGTAAGAGTTAATTAATTGTTCACAATTTATATATATATATAAAAAAAAACTGATACAATCATTTAAAAATTATTTGCGATTCAAAGAGACTCGTGAAACGAATGATATTTAATTAATTTACTAATACATCTGTCAGCCGCATTCAGCTTGAACCTCGATGCGTTCTACGAACTCTAACGGTATCCCTTCCCTCAATAAACCAACCGTAGACGATTTGTTTATCCAGTCACGATGATAATGGAGACACGCTTCCCAACAGATGTCCTTTAATTTCGGTATTTTCAACCACATAGAATAAACGTTGGACGTCCTGAGATTTTCTTCTAGATTGTGGACGCCACCATAGACGTACATTCGTCCGTTCTGATGAGAAATCAAATTCAGTTATCGATAAATCTATTCAACATTTTATCATCAATGACTCGAATCTCACAGGTGTCAGTGCAGCCGAATGAAAATAGGTCGGAAGTGGAACCGTAGTCGTAACTCTTTTCCAATTGTGTGACTCTAAATCGAACTTCCAGACATCAGAAAAAATGGTCGTTCCGTTATATCCACCACAAATAAACGCATCTTAAAATAATGTATGCAAATTAAAAGTAGTTTAAAAACGGTGGTTTTAAAGTGTGAAACGGCTCTCGAACTTTGATTATTCTGTCTTTCAGAAGCAACACTTGAATGTGTTTTAGAAACTAGAACGGCAGTTCAATAACTTAAGGGTGTTATCATGTTAGATATCTTTCAAAATAAGCTTTTTATGGCAGTTTGAAAAATGGTGCAACTTTAACCTGACACTATTTTTCAATTTTCATCTATAAAAAGTTTATTTTGAAATATACCATCATGAAGATACTCTTAAACGATCAAACAGCTCTTCTAGTTTCTAAAACACTTTCTAGTTTCTCTCAATTTTGCTTCTGAAAGACAGAATTAAACAGATAAATATAAAGTGAAGTTTCACCTTGATCCACTTGGACCAGACTGTGACACCGTCTTCGAAATGGATATCCAACTTACGACAAAAAAACAACAAACGAATGGTTAAATAACGATCTCAACTAACAAATCAGATCCAAATCAAAACCTTTCTGAGGATCGCCACTGATAGTCATATCAGGATAAGCAACAATCTTAGACCAAGTACTTGTTGTAATATTGAAGCAATTTATCTAAAAATTTCAATATTTGTTTAGCCAATGAAAAGTGATCACAAATGTTAACAACATCGCGTTTATCGAAACTTCAGTGTTCAGTTTCGTATTCTTTCGCTGTTCAAAATAATCGCACAAATCACAACTAACAGATGTTGAGAAAAGCATTAAATTTGTTTTCGATGAAACTAATCGATATTGTTATCATTTCTACAGATTACAAAATCAATTAAATCAATTTAGTTTCAATTATAGGTTTCAAAAGTAAAATAAATAATTTTGAACCTTTTTAAAAGTGAAACACTTGCTCGCAGTTCCACCGCCAAAAACGAAGATGTTATCACCGTAAGAAGCGATTTCATGACGATACCTAAAAGTAAAAAAAAAAATGCACAAAACAACATTTACAACTTTCGCAGAATTAACACAAATTATTATAAAAAACTTCTGACAGAAACGAGAACCATAATGTGAAAAATCCTGATTGACTGAATTATGAGCTGTACCTTGCAACGGGAATAGTTCCTTTCGATAATAGTGCCGTCCATTCCTTGGTCAACAAGTTTAAACAGTGAACGTCTATCGTATAATCGAAGCCAGTCGTTCCGCCGATGACATACAGATCAGTTCCCTTCAATGTGACAGCCTAAAAAAAAAATAAGCGGCCTCAGAACGACACTCGTAAGAAAACGAAGAAACGAACTCTCAATACCTGACCGTACTGCTCGACCGGAGGATTTCCAGACGCTTCAACTTCCTGCCACTGTAATGTGTTCAGATCACAGACGTATAATTTATTACTGCTGCTCTGACCGAATGGAACGCCGGTTCCACCGTAAGTCAAAAGAAGATTTCCACTCAAAACCGCTGAAAATTAAATCATATTAACCAACGTTAAGTGTAAACATAAAGTTACGACTAGAAATACCGACCAGAATGAGATGCAAGTTTCGTCGGAATCGTTCCTCCGATCTTAAGTTTTGTCCAACATTGAGTTGCAAAATTAAACCGCCAAAGCTAAAACCAAAACAAACCAAAAAAATTAGGTTGGATTGCTTGCAAGCAGAGATCTAAGCTGATCTAACTTCTTTAAAAAGTGGACAAGTGTCGCTCCAATCGACTCCTTCTCGTTCGTCATTGGGTAAATGAGGATTAAAACCACCAAAACAGTAAAGATTTCGTTCATTGGCGATGCAACGATGCCCACTTCGCGGTTTCGGGATTGTATTACCTAAAGAATAAAAAAAAACCGATGAAACTCAATACAACTTTCTTTAAATGCATACGCAAGCAAACGTATGACGATGTCATTTTAATGAAGATATTTCCGACATGACCTCTCAACTTAGAAGCTAAAAATAGGATCAAAACGACGTACTAATATGGCGTCGATAATGTCGAAATCTAAATTACGACGCCATATTGTTGCACCTCATATAAATATCTACGGCTACTAACTCGGCTTCAAAGTAAGACAGCGGAAATATTGCATAATGCCCTGAAAGTTGAAATCCCTAACTTACCACTAAGTTTACTTCCAGACGCTAGAACCGCTTTCATTTCGTATGGAACAAATGAATAACCTTTAGATCTTCTGCATAGAGTCATTATTAACTTATTAAGATATACAAAAATAATAAAATACGCTTAAAAAATCGTAAAATCCGTAATATCTAAAGGAGTTCCTTCGTAGTAACACCAATTGCAACCAAATCAAGGTTGGTAAAGAATTTATCAAAGGGGGACGACATAGAAAAGAAAATCCTGTACAAGATTCACAAAGATTCACAGATGAGAGTATGGATGGCAAGCCGTTTTAATTTTTATACGTATTTTACTGCATATTCAGAATAGAATTGAAGCCATTAAATTTAGTAAAACACGGATAAAAAGTAAAACAGCTTGCCATATACTGTACGAAAATCCCCCTCCAGTGTCGTCCCCCTTGGAATTTATTCTTTGGAATTAGCAACATATTATCCTCTCTACATTCACACAGTGTTGTCAACGTAACATCGGGATTTATCAAAAATGGCTTCGGAATGTGATTCATCTTATAAAAATATAACTTTTCCTACATCAAATAGCCTGTTAAAAGCTGTGGATACTTATGACAGGATAAAAAAGGTTCTATCTGATAGTATTTCAGATAAGCAAGTTGTCAGGTAAAGGAATTTATAAGAGTTTAAACGTTTTTTCTGTTTTTCCCTATGAATTTCTCAGTTGTCCCTATAATGTATTCGCGTTTTTCGTTTTTTTTTTTTTCAGACTTATTGGACAAACTAAAATTAGTGACGAAGAATCATTTATTGAAAGACTTTCCTCTTATTTGATATCCTTTATTAATATATTTTATAAAAAAAATATTTTAAATCGGCTTAATTGGTTAATTCTTATGGATCCTTGACGGTGTATTTTGATATTTTTCTTTTCATATTTTTAGACTTTCCAATGGTCAGTGAAACCTCGTTGTGTTGCTCCTCCGATCTGTGCTAGTTACGGTTGGAAAGTCATCGACAAAAACTTACTAGAATGTGTCTCGTGTAAACAGTTGTTGTGCGCCGAATTGCCACCCGTTTGGCAAAACATACCACGTAAACAAACCCTTTTTTCATTCATTGAAACACTCTTAAATTTTCTAATAATTACGAATTTACAAAAAGAAAAAAAGTAATTAAGTTAGAAAACGCAAACGATACTGTTTACCTCCCTTTAAACGATTCATTGTAAACACTTGACCAAAAAATAACTTTCTTTTATCTCTTTCATTTCTAAAGATGAAAAAGCCATTTCGACGCTAATCGAATCATTAAAAGAGAAACATCACAAGTTCTGTCCATGGCCTTTAAGTGGAAGCACAGGTTTAAATTGATTTTCTTTTTTAGTCTCCAAAAGAACCTTTTTAAAAAGGTCTTTTTTTAACGAATATCTTTTTTTTTAGACAATTATCTTAACAGAACTTTTCTGAACAATGAAACCATGATGGATATGTTTTACAGTCGTTTAAAATTGTTGAATGACATTAAGGATCAATTATCAGACGTGATTTTATCAAATCTTCCAGAAAACTTGGTGCGACAATAGGAAAATGTTAAAGAAAATTAGTAAGATTTCTATTTTAATGGTTTTCTTTCCATTGGTAGAAATCTATCGAATACCACCTTTTGGAAAAAATATCTTCATCAAACCGGATCGAAACATCTGAGATTAATTTAAAAGCTCTTCAGTTGACAATCAGCGGCTGGCAAACAAAGTATAATTTGTAATTACAATAGACTATATATTCAAATTGGGCTTAAATTTTCAATTCCGATCTAAAGATTAATAGCAGGCGGTTGTCGCGATCGGTTGTTCTGTTCAAACTGTTTGCGTAAGATCGAGTTATCTTCGTACGTCACTCGATCGGACGCTCAAACACAACTCAACGAAACAGCGGAACCTTTGAACACAAATGAATCACCGGACGAAAAAGATATTCCGTCGAAACGCAAGAAATTTAACGTACGTTATTCCATCTTATATCATACCGATCTTCCACTTTTCATGATTTTTTTAACAAACGGAATATATGTTTCTATTAGGATTCACAGATTCAAGGGTTTAATCCATTAGATGAACACTACAGATGGTGTCCTTGGGTAGATACAAATTACAAATCTGTTACGATTGACGGAGAGAGTTCGAACCTTCGAGAGGGTTGGAAAGTTTTTCTGGAAGGGATTGAATCGTTCTTTGAAAATTTAAACAATACCAACGTCAAATCTAAATACGTTAGTTTTATGTTTGTAAATTTAAATTTCTCTAAGATTAATGAAGTTTTTTTTTTGTTCATTCTTAGAATTCGCCGAGAAGTGGAATATTAGAAAGCAAAAAGATAATGAAGCTGTGGATAAAGGATGCTTAGTTTACAACTTATTTTACATTTTTTTTTACTTGATGTATAATTAAATAAAAACAACATACGAGCTTTTAATTTGTTTGGAATTCTATTATTTCGTATAATAATTGTAATGCAAAAAGCCTTTTAGAAGCAACTTTTCAAGCTAAAAACTAAAATAAAAGGACCCAATATTAAGCGGACGATATTTTTTTTATTTTTGTCTTTAAAACTTTTATTTTGAAAAAAAAAAAATCTAAACATGAAATTACTATTTAAGCTGTTTTACAAACAACTGATTTTAAAACTCTGGTCATTCTCTGTCTTTCAGGAGTAAAATTAAGAGAAACTAGAAAATGTTTTAGAAACTAGAAGGATTCCTCATTTACTAACTGTATTTTCATGCTGATATCGTTTAAAATCAGCTTTTTAGAGTCAAAAATTAAAACAAATATTGTCTACTTAAAGTTGGCTCGTTTTCGTACTGACACAAAAAGCTTATTTTGAAAAATATTAACATGAAGATATCTGATGAGCCCACCGTTTTCCAATTTCTCCTGAGTTGCTCTTTGGTTTCCATGACAACAGCATAAATAAACATACTGGTGTTAACAACATATACACAAGATCATGGGAATGTAATAAAAATAAAAATTACTAATTACATAAGTTAATTAATGGACTCCAGATATAATCGCTGTTTACCAATAGCAACTCCTGGTATGTAAATTAAAACGAACAAGGTTGGAAAAGGAATATTTCGTTTTTTTCCAAATAATATCAAATGATTAGCGTAGTCTTGACGTTTACTTACCTTTGCAGCACTATACCGTTATTACGGCATCAGTCGCAGCAGACAGAACACGAATGACTCCTGGAGATTCTTAACAGTGAACAGCGAATATGGTGCCACAAATCCACTACAATCACCTCAAAATCCCGACGAATCTCGATCAGTTTGTGGATATTACGGCCTTTCTCATGCTTTTTCGGAGGTAAACTCGCCACACTTTCAACCAATAAACTAAAAAACGATATAAAATTGAAAAAAACAAGTTTAAAAACCGATTCAATGCATTAATAATGAAATTAAATTTCACAATACTTAACTTTATGGCAGTTGTAACATTTTAAATAACAAGATTCAAATTTTCTAAGACAATAAGAATAAAACAAGAAAAAAAGTTTATAATTTTCGTGACACGTTACAAAAACCAGAACTTTGTTAAGGTGGGTTTTAAAGTGTAAACGGGGGGGGGGGCTTCTCGAAATCTGATTATTCTGTCTTTTAGGTGCGAAATAAAGAGAAAATTAGATGTGTTTTTGAAACTATAAAGGTAGCTCAATCACTTGAAGGGTATTTTAATGTTAGTATCTTTCAAAATAAGCTTTAAAAAAACGAGCCTGAAAACGACCGAACTTTAAGCAGACAACATGAAAATACCGTATTTCTAAAACACTTTCCAATTTCTCATAAATTTGCTCTCGAAAGACAGAATAACCAAGAGTTCGAAAATGAGCTGTTCGAACGTAAACCACCTTAACTATTGAAGAAGAAAAAATACTTCAAAAAAAAGAACAAAAAAAAAATTAACAATATTTTTTATACACACACAATTTTTGCTTTGGATTTTTTTCAGCATCTATGGAAGTCCGGAATGCCAAAGAACACATCATTTAACACAGAACTCGATAAAAAATACACAAATTCGTAATTATATATATAAATGCATAATGTTTTACAAATGTAGTTTATATCACAATTCGGGAATATTAATTCTAAAAATTATACCTATCTCATTAAAGAATTTTAAGAAATTATTGTTATTACATAACTACAAGTATATGACAGAAGTAGTCAATTAATTAAGGACTTAATAATAATTGTATAGTGGGATTACGAATTTCACAATATTGTGTACAGTTTAAATTACACTGAAAACATTCATTATTTATGTGTTTTTTTTTAAATCTAAAAAATTATTGCACCAAATATTTCAAGAGTAAAAAAACTCACGAAATGGCACATTTTTATATTAGTTCGTATTTCTTTTAATTTATTTTCTAACATAATTCTTTAAATTTACTTCAATCTTGCATCGTTCTTTTCTTCTTACCATCGTTTACTTTAAAAAAAAATTATTCCTAATGTTAAAAACTAAAATTTGTCAATATTATGTACAAATTAAATTTTCAAACTATGAGAATGAATTAAATGGTTATTATTTTCATGCTTCAATTTAAAACAATTGGAAAAAAAATCTAAATACATGTAAAGGGTGCATTCAATAGTCGAGATTCCTTCAAGAAATAAACAAATTTAAGTGCCTATAATATAAGTTGACCAGTGGGTTGAATTTATTTTAGGCTGGATACATATGAACCATTTTGGCTTGTCAATTCTGGGCTTGTTAATCCTAGATTGTCTCTGAAAACCACCATAGGCGTTCAAATCATTTCTTAAGCCGTGATCACATCAGCAATATGAAAGATTGACTGCTATGTGCCCTTAAATAAACTCTTGCAAAACTTGCAGCGTTTTCTTGCGCACTGACTTGCAGAAAACTGCAAATTTGCAAAAAAAAAAAAAAAAATTGTGCAAGATTCAAAGCACCATTTGACTTAAATTTGCTTTAGGTTTAAGCTTTCTTGTGAAATTGTATGTGAGCAGAGTTTCATACTTCCATCTTTGTACGCATTACGATTTTGAATAAACGCATAATGTTCCAACAATCTAAAGCTTGTCAATGCGCACCAGACACCATAATTGTCTTCAGTTCAATCCAAAGACTGAAGCGGATTTTTGTTGAAGCAATTCGTTTGAGCAAAGACTGAAAAAGAAGAATAAAAGTTGGATTGAATTAACAAAATCCACCATCTACACACAATCAATTTCGGTATTGAAAAGGCAAGATTGACACGCCATAATTGATCATATGTACCACAGCTTTAAAGGAACTCTGGCATTGCCCAATTTTCTCACTTTTAAAAGTAAAAAAAAAATCATTTATGAGAAATACTAACAAACACAAGTGTCATAATTTCATCTAACTTTAACATTGAGTGCTAGTCGTAGTGCTACCAATTATAATATAATCAAAATAATCACTCTATTGGGGGGGGGGTGCCCTTGATAAATATATTTAAATTCAAGTTTGTAAGTATATAAATTTTCTTAAAATATTCAGAGGTTGAAAAAACCTAATGCATCATTGTACTGCAGAATTGTTGTCACAACCACCATCTATGGACCTGATTAGTAAACTTTCCTTCGACTCTTCCGACATTTATCAAGTGTATTCACTTTATTCTTTTACCCTTCAAAAAACAAAACCTGCTGATTCTTTCTGTGCTTTGTAGCATAAGATTTAACAGACCAAGCTTGACCAGCTAAAAGAAACCTTCTCTTGTGAAACTTTGTAGGCCTTGCAAGATTTACGAACCTCGTTGACTGGTCTAGTCCTGAGGGGGGTCGTATTCTTAATGATTGTTAAGTCAAAGCTAGTGCTAAACTCATCACTTTCATTATTAAACTTCGTATCAAGTATTCATGAGTTTAACATTACATTTAACTTAGCACTCATTAAGAATATGAGGCTAAAATAATACCTACTAGGCTGCATTTTTAGAGTTTCATTAAAAACTTTACCTGACAAATTCAAAAACACAAAAAAAGTTTTAAAAAAATTATCCTATAATTGAACCATTGTCACTAAGGACAAAAGAATTATGTTTTTCAATTGAGAAAACTGTTTAGAGGGCTAATTCATTAATTAATTTAAAAAACGCATAATTATTTTGGACTTAATTATGACCCAAGTGAAATAACAGCAATTTCAGTGTTTTTCTTCTTCTTCAGTTTTCAGGTTGAATTAAAAAGTTATATTTACACTTCAGATCAGTTAAAATATCACTTAATTAATAAAATTTTTTAAAAAAAAGTTTAAAGAAAATTATTACAAACAAAAAAAACTGTGCTTGCTTAACTCTGAACGATGTTTAAATCGTCATCGATCACGAAAGCACAATTTCTTCAATGTTTTTTGTTTCTAATAAAAACCGGTGCTATACATTTGGATCTTGAAATTCCGTACTCCCATCCGAGCTACTTTCGGCCCAACTGTCCCTTTTAAGATAATCGGCAAAAAGAACCCGAGCTTGATAAAGAACCCTATTGACATTGTGTCTTCGCACCATTTTATCAAAATGCATCGCCAATTCATTATAATCCATTCTGTTCTTCATGACTAGATCTCTATGTTGTATAAGAAGAGTGAGGCAAAGGAAGATCATAAAAGGATTTCCTCCACCGAAATCAGACGGCGGAGGTAAAAGAGGTGTTCTGCCGGAAAGCGACTCGATCGAACAACTACCGTTTCCAATTAGCGTTGAATATTGGATGTTTTCCAGAGCTTCTTCGCAAGAATTGGTCATGGCTGTTTCTGTCGCAACTCCGGAATCCACGAAGTTACGAGTATCCGTCGAAACGTCTTTAGCCAGCGAATCGGACGCGAGAGAATCCGTGTTAGCTTTTCTGACGGTTTCTTGCGACGAGCCGTACGTTTCTTCGGAAGTAGAGTAACCTTCGCTTATGTTTCGACAAAAACGACGCGCATGATCGTTCTCCGAGTCCGATGCAGTCGTACTTCCATCGCCGGATGTTCGCCTCCTGGGAGATCTCTCTCTTACAAGGCGAATAGGAACGATGCCCTTCAAATGTGGATTTTTATAATGTGCTCTTATATCGGGCAAAGAAGCATCAAATACGACATCGTCATCATCGTCATCATTCTCGAGTATCTCGCCGTTTAAATGAAACAGATAAGAGCTGTCGTCGTCACCATCAGATTCTTCGGAAGATTTCATCACGGCTTCGGACCTACATAAATCATTTCCTATTATAATAATAACAAGAACGGTTTAAGACAGAACTGGAGTCTGATGTCCTTGCGAAACTTAAACGAATCAAGTCGTAGCATTTTTTTTAATGGTGATTAATCTTTCAAAATAACCTTTTTCATTTCTGATTGGTTAGGCAACAAAAGAAATTCGTTTTTCAGCAAAAGAACCTGTATTTTGAGACTAGAATTCTAGATGTCTAGCCTCTAAACCAGGTTCACTGACTGAAAAACGCCATTTTTCGTTGACGTACCACAATTTGCAACAAAACATTTGAAAAGGAACAATCGTCGTTTTCAAATTGTGATAAAAACTTTACTTTGAAAGATATGGTCATAAAAATACGACAACTCTATCCGATTATTCACACTTTGCATTACTTTTAAAACTCCAGTTTCTTTCTTAAAGATCATTTTTTATACCCAACAAAGTGATTTTTGATGCAATCTTCGACATTCTTCTTTTCCTTCTTCCGATTCTTCCGTACGTTCGACGTTATCTTCCTTATCCTTTCGCCGGTGGATGGTTCGTCACTATCGGAAGTGACAGAACACGACGACGATAAAGATTCTTCTTCGACGATTGCTTTTTCGTCTTGGCTCTGCGTCCTCGTCTCTTTCGCGTGAAAGTTACAATTAGGAGATTCCAATTCTTCCGATTCGATCGTAGACGAATGTCGAAAAAAATTATGTCTGCCGGGAAGTTGACGATTCAATCCGTCCAAATCTATCCTCAACTCTCTACTGATCGGTGTACTAATCGAAGGATAATCAGGAACGAGTTCATTCGGAACATCATTGTCCTGAAAACTCGGTTGTTTCACCGGCGACGGCCTCGGTCTCGACGTCATCATGTTATTTGTCGCGTTCGAGGCATTCGTCTCCGATAAAGTACAACCGTCACAGTTATCGACCGATTTGTGCGAAACGGTCGACGAATTCGAGGTTCTACAAGTTCCTCTGTGACTTCCACCGGAAGAACTCGAAGACTGTCGTCGTATCGCGCGTACTTTCGTGTAAGGATTTTCCTTGGACTGTACTTTTGGTTTCGGCGAATTAAGAGATGCCGACGAACAGGATGAAGCCGACGAGAGAACCGTTCTTTTCGGATCGAACTCGACTTCGAACAATTCCAGTTCACCGGACGGAGGATCCGGAGGAAGCGAACTCCATAGAACTTCCAACATTCTTAGAGCATCATCGAAAGCAAATTCTCGTTTCAATTCCAATAAAAGCCAACGATAACAAAATAAAAGATCGTCGGCACCGTGCCTTTGAAGATATTCGTAGAATTCTGGATCGTAAGTCTGTAAAGCTTCGGTGAGATGTTGAAACTTCGTGGTCATCGCTCGACCGTCGAGAAGAAAATTCGGTTTCATTCGTTTCATGAGAGCACAGAAGCAGACGTAAGCGTGAGCTTCGTCCTTCATCGTGACGAGCAAAGGTGACGCGAGATCGCTCATTCCCTGACAATAAGAAACAGACGGATGATTCAGAGCGAACGTCGTAAGAATGTAAAACAGCGAAACGACATTCTTATTGTCGTCCGAGCCGGCATAAAACTTATGCGTTCGATCCGTTCTCAGAACGTCTTTTCGAACCATGTTCGTTATCATTTGCATTTCGTCGGGTGGTGGACCGCTAGATGCCGCTTTTTGCCAAACGTCTCGAAGCCGATAATATTCTTTCGATAACCGTTTCATGTAATCGATTCTTTCCGCACCCGATAATCCTTCGGGATAAACATTTAAAATGTGTTTCCAAACCACCTTGAAAAGAAAGAAAGTCTTTATAGTAACACCAAAATATTTAAGATGCGAATATCTCACTACAGAAGGCACCTTTCTTAGTCCAGGTTCGAGCCCTCCTCGATAGATCGTAATCCGAAGTTCTTTCGGCCTCACGAGTCTTCCGTCCGAATCCAAAAAGTTATGAAATTCCGAATCGTTCATCGGACGTTTCATCGGTTTGAACTGTTGCTGTTGTAAGAAAGTGTCACCATCTACTAAGTTGAGAGCTTTCTGAACTATGCTTATTGTACGTTCCATCTGTGAATAAATACAATACGGTTACAAAATTTTCTTAATATTTTTGGGGGTTTTACAATTTTCCCAATATTTTTTTTTGGAACTTTTACGATTTCCTCAATACTTTTTTGGGCTTTTCCAATTTTATTCAGATTTTTGGGTTCTTTTCCAATTTCCTCAATATTTTGGAGACTTTTCCGATTTTCTGAATATTTTTTTTCCGATTTTCCATATATTTTCGGAGGCTTTTCCGATTTTATTAATATTTTTGGGAAGACTTTTTCCAATTTTCTCAATATTTTTGAGACTTTTCTGATTTTCTCTATATTTTCAAGGTTTTTTTCCAACTTTCCCAATATTTCCGGGGCTTTTCCCATTTTCTTATTATTTGGGGGACTTTTCCACTCTTCTTAAAAATGTTCTGGACTTCATATACAACTAAAATAAAACAGGCACATTTAAAAAAAAAATGAAACATTCTTCGATTATCGAAATATCCAAACCGAAGCAGCAGCAACACTTATGAAAATGAAAATTACGTGATTTAATATCGATCCCGCAATCGTGATCCGATCTTTGCTGTGTGTTTGTCCAAAGGGAAAATCAACAGGAGCAATAATATCCCAATCTTCCAAACCTAAAACAAATATTTTAAAAATATTATTAAAACAACAGATTTTATTACAAAATATCTTCCGCAAAATTTCAAAACACCTTTCAGATATAATGTAACTAACTGACCTTCTTCGAAAGGTCTCAAGTCGACTTTAAGTCTAAGGCAAGGATTCGAAGAACTAAGAAAAGCGGCATCGAGATCCCAGTCGGAAAGAAGAGAGAGATAAGCTTCCTGTCCATTGTCGTCTCGCGTCAAGTAACTAATCGTGAATTCCCTACAAAGAAAGTCAGAACAAAAAAAAAGTTAACAAACTAACATCTACCGAGATGTATGTATTGTACCCTTTTATGTCGAAGGCTCGAGCCAGGAGACTCTGCAACACTTCGAACGACGTGATTTGAGGATCGACACTGAACTTGCGATATTCCGGCTGAAGAAGTCCTTCGCATTTCTAGTTTTTAAAATAAATGAAATTCGTTTAATGTGATTTTAAAGTGTAAGTATACCTCTCGAACTCTTGATTATTCTGTCTTTCGTGAACAAAATAAATACAAATTTGAAAGTCTTTTAGAAACTAGAAGGGTAGCTTAATCACTCAAGAGCAATTTTCAGGTTTGTATCTTTCAGAATAAGCTTTTTTTACAGCAGTTTGAAAGTGACCTAACTTTAAGTAATATCAGTGACCAAAATTTTTTAAAAAATAAACTTTTTTATGGCAGTAAAAAGTCGCCAATTTTCGTTTTTCACCTAAAACTGGTTCAACTATAATATTTTTCTTTAAAATCTGCCATTTCTAAAGATCAGTTACTCTTCACGTGTCACATAATTCTTTGAAATCAAAGAATTATACATCAAAAAGGCATTTTTAGCCTTTCTAGTTTCATATTTGCCCTAATGCTCGATCCACAAAATGCGTTCCAGACAAAAACACAACAAAAACGTCAGAAAAATAAGAACAGATTTTGAAAACAACTGTCCACAATACTCAAGCCAAAATCACAACAAATTTGTGACACAAAACTCAAACAAATTTGGGTTTTGTTCTTGTTTCTATGGGTCAGGATAAAAAGATGAACGAATGAACGGGATGAACATTGGGGTAACTCTAAAACCCGACACAGAATGCATATAGAATAAGATGTACACTGTATCATTGATGAACACACATTTTAAAGGAATGAATAGAGAGAAATAAAAGGATAAACATACTTTAAAGGGATGAACATGGTTTTAGGGAGAAGAACATGGTTTTAGTTTAAGTTAGGTAACCAAACCTAACCTAACTGAACCGAACCTAACCCCATAAAACCATGTTCATCGATCTTAAAACGATGTTAATCTCCATTAAAACCATGTTCATCCCTTTATTTCTCTCTGTTCATTCCTTTAAAATGTGTGTTCATTAATTAAAATATAGTGTTCATCTAATTCTATATGCATTCTGTGTCGGGTTTTAGAGTTACCCCAATGTTCATTCAGTTCATTCGTTCATCTTTTTATCCTGACCAGTTTCTATAGCTCTCTCCTCCATAAACTAGACAAATGGTCTGCTATTGTTTTAATAATAACTGTCCGCACATTGCACAGAACAACAAGAAAGAGTTGGCAAAATGTTGCATAATACGGAGACAAAACACAAACCTTTTGATGTTCACCAAGACTTGATGACATAGGACATAGGAAATGTTTGTAAAATTGCAGACAAAACAAAAACAAAACATGAAAGAGTCATAGAAATATTTTAGAATTGTCACCATTATTTGTCTCTCGAAACAATTGAGTTTCTTTTTTGTTTTGTTTTTTTGTCAGCTTTATTTGGATCGCGGCCTTAACAATTACCATTCTAGTCTGAAAAACGCATGAAACCCGAATCTTTTTTTTTTATGAGTTCAAATACTTTCATTTTGTTTTCAATAAAAATCTAGAACTGAAATATTTGTCATTTCTAATATTAAAGTCGAATCGTGACAAAATCCAATTATATTTGAGACTCGTGGGCACTGAACGTTAAATGAGAAAATATCGGAAATAGATTATTATTATTGTTGTTGTTGTTGTTTCGTTTGTTATATTCTACAATTACGAATACGGAATTCGGATTCACATCACAGTGGCATGGTGGGTATATTTTAGTGACGCAGATGAAATTTTATTTTAAGAGGCTACAACACATCGCAAAATTACTTTGAAAAATCTCCGCAAAGAGCGCTAACATCGTTTTTCTATTGAGCCCCCATACACCCCAATGTTAAAGAAAAAAATGTTAATTTTTAAAATTTAAACAATTGCTGAAATATGTTTATTTTTCATATTTAAAGTTGTCCAATTTTGATAATTCAAAGTGCAATGTGCACCTTAAATATATGCTGATCTAGTGATAGAATGACAAATAATTGGTATAAGTGCGGTTCTATATTTTAAAAAAACTTTTTCAAAATTGCGAATTTTTTAACTCTTTATGTTAAACTCCATTGAGTACGCCCAAATAACCAAAAAAAAACATCCATTAAAATGCTCGTAAAAATATGTAAAAATAATTTATAAAAAAACACAATTAAACCACAGTGAAGCCAAGACATTGGCACACCGTACTGATTTTTTCAAATTATTTTTAGGTATTTTTACGAGCATTTTAATTGATGTTGTTTTCTTACGAACGCATACTTAATGGAGTTTAAACATAAAAGTTAGAAATTCGCGATTTGGAAATATTTTTTTTAAAAATAGAACCGCACTTAACAATTTTTTGTCATTCTATCACTAGATCGGCATATATTTAATATGCACATTGCACTTTGAACCATCAAAATTGGACAACTTTCAATATGACAAATAAATAAACATATTTCAGCGATTGTTTAAATTTTAAAAATTAACATTTTTTTCTTTAACATTGGGTCTATGGTGCTCAATAGAAAAACGATGCTAGCGCTCTTTGTGGAGATCTTTCGAAGTAATTTAACTCAAAAGGCCTTGTTAAGACACAGGCATTTAGAAATCAGGACGAACACAAGTTGGCTCCGCCCTTTTTATGACGAATGGCAACTTCTAATTGGTTTGTTGTGTGGTTCGACGTTGAAAAGGGCGGAGCATGTGACGTCAGACTACATAACCAACCAATTAGAAGTTGCGGTCGCCATAAAAAGGGCGGAGCCGACTTGTGTTCGTCCCGATTTCTAAATGCCTGTTGTTAAGGACTGAGAGATGAAAATTTGAACCGGTTAAAAATTATAACAAACGTGGCCTCCTCCTCCTCTCCCAAGCCTTTTATAGTGAATAGGCTTGGGAGAGGAGGAGGAGGCCACGTTTGTTCTAATTTTTAACCGGTTCAAATTTCCACCTCACAGTCCTTCTTAACAAGGCCTTAGCAACAATTCTTAAGTCCATTATCTTATAAACTCCCAAAAAAAAAAATAAAAATTAATCTTTAAATTTAGAGTCCAGAAAATTGAAAGGATGCAATTTATTAAAGACAATTATATGACTGTCATATCTGATGATCTGAAAATTCGTAATGAAACCCCTTTTTTTATTTGAAGAAATTAAATATATTTAAAATGAAAAACTGATAACAAGAAACTTTGAAGTGATATTTGGAAATCAAACTTATTTTGATCAAGTTTGAAGAAACAAAATAAACAATATTTAAATTTAGAACCCCCTCCTCCCTCCCCCTTTCAAGTCAAGTCTCTCCAAGACACCAAATATATATATGGATTCACTTAGACAAGTTAAATCAATCACTTGGTAACAAGCAAAATGTAAAGAGGATTTAGAGGAGGAGGAGGAGGAGTGGACAGTGTCCAGAGAGTGTGTGTGTTGTCCAATGAAAGAAAAGTGTTTGAGGGTCGAGCCACAAATAAAAATAAGAAAATTATTTTGGACCCAAAATATGTTTTCGAGGACAAAATGAGACAAATAGGTCTCTTTTTTTTAAGTGGTGCCAATTTTGAAAACAAACAAAAAAAAAACCGGCTTCAGTGACACATGTCTCATCATTGTGTCATCAACAAAAAAAGTTCTTCCTATTTTTTTTGTTGTTGTTCTTCTAGTCTCTTAAGTAAATACTAAAATTGTCATTAATATTTTAGTCATAAATTTCTACTTGTTGACAATTTTTAGTAAAAAGAAAAAAAAAAAACAACAGACAAAATAATATTTATCAGAAAAATTAGCTAAGTTTTTTTTTTAAACAAGGGTTAAGAGTTAAGTTTGATTAAAGTACAACCTTTAACTAACAAACTAACCAGTAAAATACTAAAAAAAAAGATGGATCTTGATTATAATTTCTAACAGTAATGGGTTGTTACTGAGGGAAAGGGTAAGAGTCCCTTGGTCAATATATAATGTCCACCTACAGGCAATTAGAAATCGGGACAAACACAAGTTGGCTCCGCCCTTTTTATGACAACTGGCAACTTCTAATTGGTTTGTTGTGTGGTTCGACGTTGAAAAGGGCGGAGAATGTGACGTCAGACTACATAAAACCAACCAATTAGAAGTTGACGGTCGTCATAAAAAGGGCGGAGCCAACTTGTGTTCGTCCCGATTTCTATTTGGCCTGTTGTCCACCTACACCACACCAAATCTTGTTGTTGTTGTTGCGTCCAGTCAGTGGATCTATGTGGACATTCAGTGAGCCCTCCTCCCCCCCCCTCCTCCAACACCCCTGTTTATGATTAAACGCTGGGTACAAACGATCAATTCCCACTTTTCAGTTCTAAAATTGATCGTGTATTCTGTGTATCCGTTATAAAATGAAGAGAAATTTGAATTTTTTTTTTAAAACTAGAATGGACAGCTCACATTAAGAATATTTTCATGTTAGATATTTTTTTTTTTACAAAATAAGCCTTTTTATGTTAATTTTAATTTTAAAAATAATCCAACTTTAAGCAGACAATAGTTTCTTGTCTATTATAAAGTTAATTTTGAAAAATATCAACATGAGTTACTCCCTTTCTAGTTTGTAAAACAATTTCTAGTTTTTTTCTTCTTCTTCTTAATATTACTTCTGAAAGACAGAATTTCGAAAATTAAGACATTCATAAACCATCTTAATTCAATCTCAACTTTTATTTCTTATCAATCTTGGCTCAAAAGATCTTTACTTTTTTTTAATAAGAACTGAAGAAAACTAGATGGCGTGTGACGTAGATTGACAAGCCTGCTTAAGCTGGCTGATAGCAGGTCAATTTTGGCTTGTCCATCATCCATTGGTTTTCCTTTATGTGAGCAGATCTTATTTTAATATTTTTAACTAATTTGTGCTCATTTTCTCATCATAAGATTTGAACAAATGTGTATTTTTTGTAAGCACAGGATTGACAAGCCATAACTGATCGTCTTACAATTTTAGACAATCCAACCTGATGTTGTTTACGAAAAAAAAAATCGTGTTAAACTTTTAACATCCAATCAGTATTTTTAATTGACTCTTTATAGCAACTTTTAAGATTTTTATAGTTAATTAATTACTGATTAATTATTAAAAAAAATTCTAGATTAGCGAAACGACCTCGAAACTTCAATTTTAACCAAAATCAATCAATGATTGACAATCAAAAATCAATAAACTATTTTTTTTGTGTAATATTATATTAATTTCATTAATTTAGAGAATTTCTTTCTATTTATAGAAATACGCGATTTTTTAGGAGCCAAAACAAATTTAAATCATCTGCAAAATAGGAATGCAAGTAGATCCATTTATTTTGCGCTTGTAGCGTTAGGTGGCGCCACTAACCCTCCTCCTATACAAATGTACTGACAACATTCTTCAACTCTTGACTCACCTTCTTCCTTTTTATTTCACGTGGCGAACTTTTTAATTGCGCCACTAGCTATTTCTCTACACGTGCTCTCTCTCTTCACTTATATTGTGTTCTGGTTGTTAAGTTTGTCCACGTGCTCTGATAATTATGGGTTGTTTTGAACGCTTTTAGAGGCTAAAAGGCTGCTGCATTCGATTTCAACTAATTGGCAACGAGTGTAGTTTGCCACCTATGGAGGGGTTGCAGGCGCCATCTACCTTGCAGTTTACACAAGTATTTTTTTGTATGAAGCCCCCCCCCCCCTCTCTCTTAAGCAAACTTTTGACAGGCAATTAGAAATCGGGACGAGCAGAAGTCGGCTCCGCCCTTTTTATGACGAACGCAACTTCTAATTGGTTGGTTATGTAGTCTGACGTCACATGCTCCGCCCTTTTCAACGTCGAACCACAGAACAAACCAATAAGAAGTTGTCGGTCGTCATAAAAAAGGGCGGAGCCAACTTCCGTTCGTCCCGATTTCTAATTGCCTGTAACTTTTGTGGCCTTAATCATTATAATCAACTAAAATCTACTAATCTGTACGTTTTTCTTGTTTAGATATCTAGTTTTTTTTTTATCTTGTTTGTGTACACGTTTTCAGTCACACAAAACGTCTACATTGTCTAATCTGTGAGTGTACATACTGTACATGTGTTATATTATCTTTATGTGTGGCTGTTTGTTCAATTATTATCACTGGAAATGTGTGGTTGCCTTCCTGTGTGTGTGTGTGTGCGCGTGTGTATGCAAGCAAATGCACCCCTTTCATTGAAAACAGGGACCTTTAGAGCCTTGTTTCCATTGGGTTGAATGAAAATTTGAACAATTTTTTTGCAGATTTCAACTGGTGAAAAATAGAACACAAGTGGTGGCCTTTACCGATGATAGTGAATAGGCGCGGGTCACGTGTGTTCCATTTTTCACCAGTTGAAATCTGCAAAAAGTACAAATTTCCGCCCCCATGGAAACAAGGCATTACTATTAAAATGCTTGTTCCCCCTTCCCCTCCCCCCCCCCGGGCAATAAAGTTCACTTGTTGTGTGAATTTCAATGACCATTGTCCATTGCACTTGTTTAGTGTGGACAGAGAGAGAGAGAGAGGGGGGTATCCCGGAATCATAATAGTCAAACTTATCAATCATAAATTGCCTTACAATTTACTGAATTTGCAAACAGTACAGGGTGTGTTTGTGTGTCGATCGAAAGAGGATTTCTTTCAATTTTATCTTTCAAAGATTCCTTTCCGAGTTTCATCATTTCATTTGTCATCATTAAGGTTCGGATTTTGATGCAAAATATCAACCGGAATGTTTCTCAATTTGTTGCCCAAGTGCCAATTGTGAAGTAATCATCATCATTAACATCATTAGAGCAACTGCAATTATGTTTTTTCTAATCAGAAAATGCTGGTTAGCGAGGCTAGATGTCTGGTTACTATCAGTTGTTAACTAGAGTTCTAGCCTCTAACTTTTTTTTTAGTTAGTTTTTATCTAAACGAGATTTTTACTTCACAATTGGCACTTGGGCCACATACTGAGAAATATTCCGGTTGATATTTTTGCATCAAAATCCGAGACCTGGTCATCATTCATTAATAAAGGCTCGGATTTTTACACAAAATATCAAACAAAATGTAACTCAATTTGTGGCTCAAGTTCTAACTATGAAGTAACAACAATCAATCCTCCGTTTAGATCAAACAAACAATTATAGGTTTTTCTTCCAATAAAAAAACTGGTTAGAGGCTAGAACTATAGTTGACAACTAACAGTAACTAGACATCTAGCCTCTAACCAGCCTTTTTTTTATTAAAAGAAAAACAATTGCGGTTGTTCTTCTAATGGTGATTGCTGATTCCTTCACAATTAGCACTTGGGCCATAAATTGAGAAACATTTGCTTGATATTTTGCATAAAAATCCGAGCCCCTATTCATCAACATTGAAATGATGTATAAAAAAAATCTGTTATTTTTTGTTAATATTCGTTAATTTTCATTTTTTTTTTCTCGCCCATTATACCTAGATTAAATTTAAATTTTCAACGAATTATGTGACACAATGCCCTCTCTCGTAGACACTTGTGATTGGATTTCTGAGACACGCTGTAAATTTCAAATTTCAGTTAATGGTGGTTTAATGTAAACGGGGTCGTTTCTCTCGAACTCAGGTGCAAAAAAAATGAACAGAAAACTTTGAAAGTGTTTTAAAAACTAGAAGGGTAACCCTCTCAATCACTTATAAAGAGTATTTTTTCATGTTTTGATTATCTTTCAAATTAAGCTTATTATGCGAATTCAAAAATGATCTAACTTTAAAATAGACAATATTTTTTTTTGTCTATAAAAAGCTTATTTTGAAAGATATCTGAAATTATATATATAATATCCCAGGTCTGTGTGTTTGTGTGGAGTAACAAAAACCATTGAAGCACGTCGGAATTTATATAAATTTGAATAAATGAACCGTTTTCTTTCTCTCAAACTCTTCCTTTGGAAAGTGTAGAAGGGGGGGGGGGAGAGAGAAAAGTGGGAGGGGGTGAGGGGAAAAGGTTGGAAAGTGTAGAAGGGGAGAGAGAGAGAGAAAAGTGGGAGGGGGTGACTGAAATTGAAATGAAAAGAGTAAAAAAAGGAAAAAACGATGCGCATGCGCACAATTGCCTGCGAATTTTGCTCCCGTCATTTATGACCGGTTACCCCACTAGTATGAAAATATCCCCTTAAATGATTAAACTAACCTTCTAGTTTCTAAAAAAAAACACACTTTCTAATTTCTCTTAATTTTGCTTCTGAAGGACAGAAATTAATCAAAGAGTTCAAAAATCATCCGTTTCTAAACGCTATTTTATAGATTATTATAAACAGAATAAATTTAAACGTTCAATAAATTACAAAACACACTGATTTTGGAGGGTTTTTTTTTAAAAAAACACCCTGTAAACGTCAAATTTTACTGGAAATCAACTGAATTCAAGTCAATTTAACCGAAATCAAAATACAATTTGTGAATGAAACCAATCAATTTCGGTTTCAAAAATAAACATCGAAATTCTGAGCGCAATTTTAACAAAAGGTTTTTCAAAAAATAACTTCAGAAAACCGTTATTTCTGTCGTTTTCGTACTAAATTTGATCGCAACGAAGGTCAAAGGTCAATCTAAAAAAAAATTGTTATTTCCGATTCTAAATCGATATAATTCGAATCGAAATCACAACAATTAACGTCAATAAAACGGTAAATTGCGTCGAATAGAAGCTAAAAAAAAACAGTATATAAAAAATATAATTAATATGCAAATGAGCCATAACAATACGTATATAAAATACAATAATACGTCGTCCAGAAACAACTAAGCGATCGACTACTAAAAGCCTAGCGATGACGTCACGCGTGCCTTTTGCGCTCTTGTCCTCACTTCCCCTCCCTCCCTCCTTCGGTTTATGAAACTGACACTTCCCTGCATGGCAACGAAAGCGGCGCACAATTGACACAACAACAACATAAAAAAGCGCTAAACTTGCCTTCACTTTCACTCTGACGGCCTCTCTCGTATGAAAACTAAACATGCCGGCCATTGCAGCTTTTCCAAGCGTTATTTTCTTTCACACACGTAGAACATAGAGAGAGAGAAACGAACACAAGGTGCTTATTGTAGACGACAGATGTTTCTTGTTGCCAACGACACGAAATAAAATTGACGCCATTGTGAATCATCATCAACATCCTACAGGCGATAATAGAATACAAAAAAAAGGCTGCTGTTGCTGCTGTTACATGACCACGCCTCCACCCCCTCCTTGAGGCTTGAAGGAGACAGAGACAGACACACACACGGAAAGTGGGTGTGGCCAATCACGGTCTCTAATATTATACGAGATAGAGGCGTGGTCAAAAATGAATACGTCATCGCTCTCAAGACTGTCAATCACAAATAATTATTGACATTTTCATCAGCAATATAATAATTAATTTGTAAAGGACAAAAAAAAAACAATTAATGTAAAAAAAAAACGTATCGCAATAAATAAATGTTATCTTTTCAATGGTCTTATTTTTTTTATAAAGATTTTTTATGAACAACTGATTTTCGAAATCTGATTATACTATTTTTCAATAGCAAAAAAAAAAAACTTAAAACTTTTATACTAGAAGGGTCGCCAAATCACTTAAAAATATTTTCATGTTTGATATCTTTCAAAATATAAATTTTTTATTATAGACATAAAAATCAAAAATATCGTCTGCTTAAAAATGGATCATTTTCAAACTCACTTTAAAAAAAACTTATTTTGAAAGATACCAACTTGAAAATAAGTCTTAACTGATTGTGTTACTCTTCTAGTTTATAAACCACACTCAAGTTTCTCATCAGTTTGCACTTGAAAGACAAAATAATCAAGAGTTCGAGAAGCTTCAAAACCACCTTGATAATAAAAATCAAACTTTTTTTATATAAAAATATACAAAAATAAGTGATATGTGTTCATTTCACCCAAGCACACTGACATTTGTCAAACATAAAAACTCAAAAAACTTCGCATTTGAACCCCAACTTCAACTCTCAGAACAGAGTTCCAACATAGAAAAACCTCTAGCCGTTAAAAGTGCACTTATTAAAACAGCGTTTTTCTATATTGGAACCATGTTTAGAGAGTTTAAGGTAAAACTGTTATATTTGCTTACTGAATCTGAGCCCTAAGGCATCACAGACACACATCTCCACAAGTGACATAATGTCACACATTATAAATGACGATTTAAATATGATTTCTTCTTGTTGTAAAAGTTATGAATAAATTAATTTAATTTAAGCCTATATTTTAAACCTTCTCTGCTGCAGACATAAAAAATTGAACTGAAATTGAATATTATTTTAAATACAAACAATAATTTCAATAATAATCATAAATCAGATGAAAGTATATAATTGATAATGTAAGTCTCAACAACCATTTATGTAAATAAGTAAACTAAAAAAACGGAAGAATATCATATTTTCCATATATTTTTCATGATAAAATTATAATTTATTGATAGAATTTCTATAAGACTGAAACCTAATTCAGTGAAATGTGCAAATTATGCTATGAAAAATAAGATCAGTCAATTGACACTGAAAAGTCAATTTGTTAATTAACCCCAAAAAAACTTCCACAGTAAAATAATCACAGCCAATTTTAAATTTTTTAACAGTAAAAACCAAAAAAAAAAATGTGCAAAATAAAGTGATTAATTACAATCAGTAAAGTAACTTGTAAAATAACATTTTACAAGTTACTTTTATAGTCAATGTATAGACTAAATTAGTCATTTACACTTGGAAAGACTTCTTTCGAAACATCAGATTTATATGATTCTGAAGAAAAAAAAACTAAATTTCTTTGTGTGGTAACAATTGTTTAAATGAAAGAAAGTTTGTTTTTGCAAAAGCAATTTCTTAGAAGTTTGAATATTATCTGTTCAATTTTTCAGAAACTAACCAAAAGAAACCGGTATAAGAAAGGGAGAAATTAATCTTTTCGACTTCGTTACCAGTTTAAACAAACCATTACCAAAACACAAAATGATCTATTGGTCAGTCCGTGCAACTAATTGCACAAATGGAAAATTTAAAAGATGCTTACAACTGTGTTTCTAAAACGTTACTTAAGGCAAAGAAAAGCTTAAACAAAGTAACACTTGAACTTTTTCCCATAGACTCGTTTTAGAAATTTTTTTGTCAATGCCTTATTGTAAGTTTAGCTTCAATTTAAGCAATGTTTTGGAATAATGTGATTAGTTTTGTTAAACTGATAATTTACCGCCATACTCAAAAACATTCATTAAGCCAAAGTGGAACTTAAAAATTCTTCATTGGGGGGGGGGGGGAAATTCGTTTCTAAACGAAATTTCAAGCCATAAATGGACTTTTACGACGATACACCATAAAAAGCAATTATAAATGAAGTTTATCTCAAATGCAAAATGCTATGGCTCCTTTTTTTTTAGCCACTCTTACTGTTGATTTAGGCCACATTCTGAAAACAATCGATTTACAACAATCCCGTTCTCAGTAATTCGTCTTTCGATTTCCGATTCGTATAAAATTCTCGACATTAAAAAATACTCTTATCTCGTAATAAATACGAACAACAAGCATTTGAAAGAGAAAAAAAACACTTAACCGTTCAACTGTTAACGACATCGTTAACAGGATCGATCACTTTAAGACTTTGAACACTGTTCGTCAAAGTCTGCGACGTCGACTGCAACCTGAAAAGAAAAAAACGTTCAAATTTCATTTACCAAACCAATATTTCAAGAGAGAAAACGACAATCTTACTGATCCATAAGAGAATGATTTTCAGCCAACAATTGTATTATTTCAGAATGAGAATTTGAAATATCTCTTAACCTGAAATTAAAATCTGTTTTAAGAAAAAAACAAGGGCTTCCAACAAAAAAAAAACGGGAATCTTTTTTTACGAACCCATCGAGAAAATATTTCTCCAATGCCTTTTTCTTTAAATCCTGACTCATCGATTCTTTGTTCGTTGCCTCTGAATCTTGTTTGATCGCATCCGACCTTCGACTTGCACCCAAAATACTGATTAAACCCTGAGCCATTTCGTCATAAGTCTCATTTGCCTGAACGCATTTTAATGAGTCAACACAGAAAGAGAGAAAAATAGGTTTTGGTATTTAGGTAAGACAAACAAGACCTAATTAATTAGATCATTTTTCGTTGCCCCTCCTTCTTAAATCATTTCCCAATTTTGACGTGTACCTCGTCAAGGGTGTTGTCGTGAACCTTGAGCATCTCTATAAATTTCTCCAGATCGGACTGTAAGCAGACTGAATGTACGAGTGCCCTCTGCCACGAACTGTCAAATAATACAAAAAAATCGGGTCAAAATTTGCAATTACTCCCTCCCTCCCTCTGTTTGAATTTCTTGATTAAAACTTTAAGAGTTGTTTTCAAATCAACAGTAATCATATTTCCCCCCTTCCAAACTATCATATTAACCAATCAATGGCCTAGATTAATCATTGGTACAATGAAATTATAAAGAAACACTTCACATGGTTGCTGTTGCTAACACATTGCAAAGATTTCAAAAGAAAACTTTCTAAATTTGTCAAATTGGAAAAAAATTTAAAATACTTATTCACAATACATCTAAAATGGATTTGAAACAGTATTTTGACGATTTTTAAGAATAAATATAAAATTAAAACTTTTATAGCAAATTTGAAAGTGATTATGAATGATTAAAGTCTAAACACAAGCGAAATTACAAGAAACTTGAAAGTGTTTTAAAAACTAGAAGAGATAGCTCAATCACTCAAGGGTATTTTCATGTTGACATCTTTAAAAAAATAAACTTTTTATTGACAATAATTAAAAATATAGTCTGTTTAAAGTTGAGCCATTTTTAAAATGACATAAAAAACTTATTTTGAAAGATAACATGCAAATACCCTTAAGTGATCGAGCTATCTCTTCTAGTTTCTAAAAACACTTTCAAGTTTTTTTTTAATTTCGATCGTGAAAGACAAAAAAACAACACAGTCAAGTTTCTCTTTATTTTGCATCTTAAAAGGCAGAAGAATCAAGAATTCGACAGACGTTTACACTTTAAAACCATCGTTATGTGAAAAAAAAAATGATTTTCAAAATGCTAGAAAGTTTATTTTTGAAATAATATCACCCACTTCCCCAGTTTTCTAAAAAGTTAAATTTTTAAAGCTAATCACAATAACTTTTAAAAATAATAACGAAAACAAACTTTAAGTATTGTCCAAAGTGGTGCACGGCTTCACGCATGACGGCCATACAATCCTCCTGAAACAGTTTCAACAATTTCTGTCTCGTCTCTTGCGATTTTACTCTAAAAATAAAAAGTTAAATCGTACACTTAATTTGTAAACTGAAACAACGAATTATTCCAACAATGGCTTACTTCTCTAATATATGAAACTGTTCATCGTTATATGACAATGCTGCAATGAAAAACAAACACGATTAACACACAAAAGAAAACAGCTACTCGGTTAGTGCACAAAGCGTACTTCGTATATTACGATGCTGAAGTAGAGTCTGCCAACAAGACCGAATTGTTTCAACGTAAGTGGAAGCGCGTGCAGGACTACACAACGTTACAGTAATAAAAAAGTTCTCTAAAATCAGTCGATTATGTCATTATGAAAAAAAATGCTCACCGAAATCTTATTAATTTTGCCCCATCATCAAGAAAATTAAGAACTTTAAAGATTTTTATAAACTAGAAGGATATCTAAATCACTTAATATTTAACAATTTCAATAATACTATAAATATTCGGGTCTTTAAGAGGACCTTCACGGTAATAGATTTTTAAAATAAGTTTATTTTTAAAGTTACGAATATCAAAATAACATTATGCAATTCATTTACTCTTCTAGTTTCTAAAAACCTTTTTTTCCAGTTTCTTCTGAATATCACTTGTCATCGAAATACAAAAATAACCAGAACTGTTTAAAAACCACTTTTTAAAATTAATTAAATTCAAGAAATTCGTGAATTTCTCTCCACATATTTTTATAAGAACTATTCGGGTGAATAAAAAGCAAAACATATTTCACAAAAAAACAGCAATTTTAACAACAAAATGGACACTTGAAAAAGTACCATTTTGAAAGATCCTGTTGATATAGCGGAGTTTCTTTCCACTGTGTCCATAATTGTTGTTCCTCAACGATTCTTTGATGTCCGGCGTTAATACGAGTGATTATAGTTAACATTTGTTTCGATACCTAAACAAAATAAAATCCTGATATTCGTATTCAATTGCAAAAAAACGACTACAAACACAGCAAAAAAAAACAAAAAAACATTACTGTTGAATTGCTTTCTTGTTTACTGTTAACGAGTAACTGAAGCCTATTTCTTTCCTCGACGACGGTCGGATCAGTAGATCCAAAAACATCCAAAATAGAACTAGTTGTTCGATGTCGGCTCTGAAGCATCTTCGTTTTATGAACGGCCGCGGAAGATCGTTCTTCGACCCGATCGGATTCGAGCTTTAACTTTGCAAACTGAGCAACCGTCAAGGCACTAAATTATAATTATTATTATAAAAAATAATTAAACTACAAATTATGTGCAACTTTTGTCATTTTTCGAACTTTAAAGTGATTGCTGCCGATTTCAGCAATCGATGCCTCAGAGATAAGCTTTCGACCGAACGTTTGACGCAATGAGCAACACTCGCGTGCGATTTCGATAACGTTGCATCCTGATCTGTAGAAATTGTACTAGGAAAAGTCGGAAATTTAGCTAAAACATAAAAAAGATAAGAAACAATCAAAACAACGTTTGAAATTCCTTTCACAGTACAAAACGTACGAAAAGGAGCATCTTCAGTCAGTGTCACGTTGCTAGAATCGTTCGTTTTCGCCAAAAGAAACACGGGATCGTCCGGTGAAGTCTTAGGAAATATCGATGCTGGCACGTCGACACCACCGACAACTTCTTCGAGAGACTTTTGCGCGAAGTATAAAGATTGTTTGTCTGGAGAGAGGTCGGTTTGTTCGAAGATGAGACACTGAACTTCTTCCAGGCGATCGTTCGGATCGACGTACAAGCAAAGAAGTTGAGAACGTTCGACGTAGAACACGTGAAGTGGTTTACGTCGAAGCAGATTCAAAACTTCGGCAAAAAACTGTTCGAACGACCAAACGCGTGTCGGATCGCATTCCATAAGTCCCGCTAGCAACGGCGTCACGAATTTACATAAGCCACTACAATAGATATGTTTAGTTAACGAAGATTAGACAACTACCTAGCTGATAGAGATAAACTGTACATAGATAACTGGCATGTCGACGGTAACTCTCGTCCCCAATCGATTGGTCCGTTATCACTGGTTTGGACGCCAGAAATAACACCGGATTCCTTCTTTGTTGTAATATAATGCCTTCAATTACAGAAGTAATGAAGTTAAAACGAAACTTAACAATATGGGCGTTCACAGACGCGCGACTTCTATTGGCCAAGATAGACTTTAAAAAGTGGTCGGCGAGTCGACTGTCAAGTGGCCTTAATTTAATTGAGTGAACTGTAAAATGTGATCCTAACAGACGACAGGAATGGCCACAGTAAGCCACTCTGACTAGAAGACACATTTGTTATTGTTACTCCATTGTAGATGCGCGACACGGAGGTTGGAAAGTGGTCCGCGTGAAAACAAAAAAGGCTGCCATCGGTAGCAAGAGATCAACCACCGAGCGACTGCAGTCCATCGGTGGTCAAGACGCCACTTGTGTGTGCATTTCCGTACAATTCACAGCCACTGGTCGTCATTTACGATTACTTTTTGCAGTCAAACTCGACCACTAAAACAGACCACTCGCAGCGACTGTCAGTGGTTGCTGAATGAACTGCGGAAAGTAGCCCTATAGAGACAACACCAGTGATCGGTTTCGGCCAACCACTTTTGGCAATCCATCTCAAAAAACTAAAAGTAGCTCGTCTATGAACGCCCTTATAAAACGACAATCTCGAAAAGAAAAAAGCACAAATTTTCATAATACTGATAAACGTCGAGCCAACAATTTGTGCTAACAATTACTCTAAATTCATGTTTGAACAAATTCCCAAGTCTCATTTCTTCCCTTCCGACAATTGAAATTTCTACTCTAAAAAAAAGTAACAAAGTCAAAACAAGTTCTCGTACATTGTTTCACGATTTTTTCGTCCTCCGTATGGTCTGAACGGTAGCGATCCCGTAGCAACGTGATACAAGGTAACTCCGATACTCCAGAGATCGACGGTGGCTCCAAAGCTCTTCAAAGGTGGTTTCCTGAGAACGGCTCTTTCGTACATATCTGGATGCTAAAACAGAATCCAAACGAAGAAAACAAAACACGCGACTCATATTAACATCGGATGATTCAGATTGAACTATGAAAAATTAAACGATTACGAGGTATTCTTCGGTTCCATATAGAGAGACAAATTGTTGATCGTCATCCAGTTCGCGAGCTGCTCCGAAATCAGTCAGTTTATAGATGGAACGACCATCTTCCGTGATGAACTTCATTATGTTTCCTGGTTTGAGATCACGATGGACGACGTTATTATCATGTAAGTGATTCATTCCATCCGCTAAAAACAGAAAAGAAAAAAAAAAACGACAAAATTTGCAATCAGTTTCGAATCGACAAAAATATAGACTGAAAAACGAAAAAAACCAACTCAAGTGTTTCACGACGAGTAGAAATTCGTCTTCATTCAGACCGTAAGTGTTTTCGGGATCATCCAGTATAGTAAAAAGACTTCCACCTGTACATAATTCCATGACCAACACTTTGCTGTGTGTTTCCAACTATGAATAATATAAGCAAACATTAAATAAAACGAAATAAATGTCTCCTTGCAAGATCTTTATGAATCACCTCTTGCTCGATTGCAAGTAGTTTGACAATGTTTTCGTGTTTCACTTTCTTAAGAACTTCGAATTCACGCATCTGAACATCATGTGGTCTCATTTCACTCAATTTATTGAAGGTTTTCACTGCAACAGCTTCTCCGGTCATCTGTTTTATTTTAAAAAGGGGTTTTTGAACAGCTGATTTTCGAACTCTTCTTGAGGAAAACAAAATGAAAAAAAAACTAGAAAGTGTTTTAGAAACTCGAGTATTTTAATGTGGACATCTTTTAAAATAAACTTTTTAGGAACAATTATTAAAACAATATCGTCTGCTAAGCATAAATTATGTTAGAAATCACACAATATTATTAAGACACATGTATGCAAATGTGCACAAGTTTTATGTTTGCATCATTTAGCGGTTTAGAAGTTATAATATTTTAAAGATATGACAATGTAGAATTAGTAATTTGCAACTAATTCTGCTTTTGCCTTTAGAAATCGCGGCCACATTAGTGTGCCACAGGCTCACAGCACGCCCTTTGGAAACCATTGGTTTAGTACGGTGCATTTGTAATAACTAGGCGGCTGCGGGGGAAAAACCTTTTGATTTTCCCCTCATATTTGCTCAACCATTAAAGAGTTGTGAAGGTTCAAAGACCTTTCAATATTAAATTAGGTCAAGTTCAATCCTCGCGAGAAAAGAGAGGACTTTTCATAGTCAAACATGTCAGTTACCTATAGAAATATATTTTTTTTTTAAAAAAAACTTTGTTTCAATCTTAATCACCTTATGAACCCCTTGAAACACAGCTCCTGTCGCTCCTTTTCCTAAAATGTTTCCAGTTGACCAAACATAAGTGGGAGAAGCTCTCAAATAACAAGACATTTTCCTCGTTTCAGAAGACATCACTCAACAATCTCTTATCTAATCCTGTCCACTATAAACAAAAAATAAATACCATTAATAAAAATGATACCGTACGTAAGGCGCATCCGCAAGAGCAAACATATCAAAACCAGAAACGAAATGACGTCCACAACGTCGACGCCACGTGACGTCACTTGGGTTTGCACTTGATTAAAAAAAAAAACCAAAATACCAATGACGTCACGGCAACGCACAAACACAGAAACACGTGGACGTGTTCAACACGTACGCGGTTTTGTTTGCGGAATCTTACGTGATACGTAAACGCTAAAGTATAGTTGAAACTTACACATTGACGACTAAAAAACAAGGCTAAAAATGACTTTAAAACATCGTTTTAAAGCGGAAAATAAAATTTAAAAGCTTAAACCATTTACTGAAGGTAACATTGGGTAGTAATTAAATCGCAATGAACACTTATTAAGTTATTATTTACATTAATAATCAGAACAATCACATCGTAAACAACATTGCAAATATCACATGATGAATGCTAACAAATCCGTGTAATGCGCATGCGCGAACTAGAAACTCCCCTCTGCTGCACTGTAACCAGATCTCACAATAAGAAATCCACTAAATCCTTATTGTATACTTAAAAATCCCTATGTTACCTTTCATATAGTAATAAATTAATAATTTTATAATTAACGTTTTAATTAAAAACGTTAATATATTTTTGTAGTTGTAAAATTGATGCGTTAAATATTTTATTTATTAAAATTTAATCATTATCATCGGATTTTAATTTTTTTAAACATTATCACAAATAGATAAATTTACTTTAGAAAGTTATGTAATATCTAATCAAAATATTATTATTTGTATGTTTCGTGATTTTAAATTAAAATATTTTATTCATAAAATGTGGTGGTCATTACTATTTGTATTTTAATTTTTAAAACATGCATTTTGTTAAAAAAAATATACACAAATGAATAATTTAATTTGAGAAATGATCAAGTTTGCAATATCTTGTAAAAATAAAGTTTTAAACTTTTGTTAAAAAATTTTGTCATTGTTTCAAATTATTAATCCTTTATGACACTGAGTGAATTCACTTTCTCTTTGAAAAAAAAAAGGTCAAGGACCTATTTAAATTAGTTCAATGGGCTGAAAACAGATTAAGAGCCCCCAAAGGAAAAGAAAAGGGTTCTGTGTATAAAAAGAATCGAAACCCCTTATCTAGAATTCATTCTCTTCTCAAAACTAACTGAGTAAAGACACACTGAAGTAATTAAATTAATTATTCAGCCAAAAAATTAAAAGTTATTTTGAAAGAAATTCTTGACTGATACAAATTCAAATCTTACCTTTAAAATGAATTCCAGAAACATTTTAGTACTTTTTATCTTCGCAATCACATCTATCGAGACGTTTCAAATACAAAAAGCAGCTAAAGTTGAAGATCAGAACTGGGAAAACGAACGAGATCTGGATTTCAGAGGTAAAAAATAATTACAAAAATAAATTTCATGTACAGTATATTAAAAAGTATGCCATTTTTAGCTGTTGTTTGCAGTGAATGCCCACAAGGGGTGAAACCACCATCGCAATGCATTAGTTGTTCTGAAGACGCCGATTGCTTATCGGATCAAGTTTGCTGCCCTTTCATAACATTAGCAACAACAGCGACAGGTATGAGCGACAGGTTCAAATATGAGTTAAGAATTCAGTAATTACATATGGTAAATTTACAGCTTGTACGAGTGAACAAAACAAGAACTGTCGTCTATCGAACACGATTATCGTCGATTTCCTAAGAAGTGTTTGTTCTTGTGTGAGGCAAGTGAAGTGCTGTGTAAAGGCGACGGTCACAACGACCACAGCGACGGTCACAACGACCACAGCAACGGTCACAGAACAGACGTCTACTGCAGAACAGTCGAAATCAACCGAAACAGCCACTTCGGAAGCCTCAGAAGCCACGGAACCCTCGACAGAAGAATCGACACTAAACTCCACCGAAGAGTGGATGACACCATCGTGGGAATCATCCACCACGTCCGTTGCAGCATAATATTAAAATCTTAAAAGACTCGATATGTGACAAATGGAATTTATTTTACAGGATCGCAACATACGTGTATAATTGACGAAAAACGAAATTGCATAGATAATAATAAAATGACATGATAAGTAACTCACAAAAAATAAAACCAAATCAATGCATATAAATAAAAAATAAGGTTTTCTTTTCTTTACTCATTTTCTCTTTCTTGGTCTCGTTTTCCTCTTTCGTTCCACTTTTTTCACTTTGTGAAGCCTTCCGATGTTGATGCCCTGTCTTCGTTTTATCGAAATGTGTTGTTCGACGAGATCGGTCAACATCCCATGGCATTCGAGCATCGAGAGGAAGGTGAATATAAAATTGTCGTAATTGTGCGTCCGTCTGCAGTCATCGATCTAGAATATTTCATTAATAAATTTACAAATTACTTCAGTTACAATTTACTTTTGTAATAACTATACCGTGGTAAATAACTGTCAAAGTTAAAAACAAATTAGTTGAAAGAGTTGCAAATTTAAAAACCCCTTACTCTATATTTCTTTTGTTTCTCAACCTCATCTTTGAGAGTAGATTCACAAGTTGTAATCTCAATTTCGATATTTTTCAGAAGCGCTAATAAATCCTAAACAACATAATCAAAGAATAGCGATCTTTACTATTAGTTTATAAAAAATAAAACTTCCGAAAGTCATTCTGATTAGTTTCACAATGCGGTTTTGTTTCGTAAGGTTTAAGAAAATTTAATTCACAAACCTTAGGAGCAAATTTATGAGGTTCGATTAACTGCGGATAACGAGCAGGATCACTTCTAGGCGAGAAAGCTGCCGAGGTGCAGCTCGGTAAAGACAAACTGGTCGTCGGTGTGTCTGTAGTGGAAGAACTAACTTCCTGAGCCAAAGGACTCTGTTGTAGACCGCTGCCACCACTACCACCACAGTCTACTTTGAGTTTTTTAGTAGACACGGCCTCGTTAGACTGTTCGGAAACCACCTTTCGATTCAAAAAAGAAGACCTGCCGAGAGTAGACGAGGCTTCTTCTCGAAAAGCAGGTGGTGGATCGACGTATCGTGCGACTTCGCGTCGAGGATACGGACCGTCGGACGGTGATTCCTCGCCCGCGTCTTTAGCGATACCACCACCAACTCTAATAACAACCAAACGTTTGAAATCTTTAATACCGCCAAAGTTTGGACTGTTCTGTGTTGATCCGAAATGAATGGAACGAACGGGCGAATTGAAAGCACTGCCGACCTATCATCATTAAAATTAGAGTTAAACCAGCAAGTTAGAAGCCATAACAATTAACTAAATTAAAGAAATAACCTCCGATGAAGTGTCTGTACTTGAACAACTGGGAGTCGGTGATGATTCAAACTTTGTCTGAATCGAAAGAGGTTTCGAGAAGTCCTTCGTGTTCACGTGAATTGGACGTAATGGTATCGGGCTAGTTGTATTCGGAGCTAACGGACATCCAGATCCAGGACCAGAATGAATTAACTTTGGTGGTGGAAGAAGCGGGACTCCACTGCTCTCTTGACCATCGGTAACGAACGGTTCTGCTTCGTGGTCCTCGTCATCCCCATCATTGATGTCATTATCTTCGTCGCTGCTGTAATCCGAACCACTATAACAACAACAAAACTGTTTCTTGAGAAAACAATGAAAAATTTTCATTTAAACTTAAAATTTAAAAGCCAACACCGTCACTAGAATAAACTTATGAAATAATATTATAAAATTGTTTATGATTTTTAAAAAAATATTAATAAAAAATTTAAAATTTCATGAAGAAAAAAAAAACGTTCGTCAAAAAAGACGTTTTAAAACTATGATCACGTAGCCTAAACCTGTACTGTTCATATCGTGGTCGAGATGATTCCGGATCGACATCCAGGTGTCCTTCCAAGAGAGGACTTTTGGCATAATTGTGGCTAATGAGAGCAGGATGAGGTGGAACGAAAGACGACGGAGACGAAGTGCCACAAGATGGTGTTCCTTGTAACTTCGTAGGAGTACTACAACTTAAAACATGACGAGAACACAAAGTTAAAAGAATCGAAAATGAAACACATCTTTGCTTCGTTCGTTTCATATTGTTTCAAATTTTGTTCCCTTTCTAAAAAAACAGAAATAACGATTTCGATGTAAATTTGCTTCATAAAAATCAGTGTTTTGAAGAAATTTGCCAAAAGTAATGAATTACTGTAATTAAATTACTTTTTTTGCATAATTAGTAATTCACAACATTACTTTTGCAATTTGTAATTGTAATTAATCACCGTTTGTAATGAAAATACAGTACTTTTTGTAATTAATTTTCAAATTAATTTTGCTTTTATATTTTTCTTCTCAAACTGCTCGGGAGTTAATTTTTTTTATTTGCTGTTTTTCATGTTTTGGCGAACATTCTTCAAAAATTTGGCGAAAATTCGTCAAAATTTGGCGAACATTCATCAAAAATATGGCGAACATTCGCCAAAAATTTGGCGAACATTCTTAAAAAATTTGGCGAACATTCTTCAAAAATATGGCGAACATTCGTCAAAATTTGGCGAACGTTCTTCAAAAATTTGGCGAACGTTCGTCAAAAATTTGGCGAACATTCGTCAAAAATTTGGCGAACATTCTTCAAAATTTGGCGAACATTCGTCAAACTGTGGTGAACATTCATCAAAATGTGGCGAACATTCGTCAAAAATTTGCGCGCGCGTGTACTATGTGCATACGCAAGTAACAATGAAAGAAAATCGGTTGTTTGATATATGAAAGCGTATATATTAAAGCAATCGAGGCCTATAGGGTTCCTTGAATCCCTTGTTATGATTTGTAATTGGAAAGTAAATGAAACGTATTGACAAACAATGAACAATAATTGACTTTAAAATTTTGGTAATTGTAATCAATAACCGTTTGAAATTTAATTAGTAATTGTATTTAATTACTTTGAAGAGTAACTTGTCTCAACACTCATAAAAATATGCTCTACGATGACTACAATTTCATGAATTAAAATTCAATGCATAGTCGCTTTCTTAAATTGAAACGTCGGAGCACACAAAAAATTGCGTAAAAGGCACAAAATCAATTAAAAACCAAACAGAAAATAACAAAAAAGGAGTCTTAACTAATTATTCATACTTTGACATATTGCTTTCTACGCTGCTACTGTTATTGGCCGAACTACAGCTCGCAGACGTCGAAACGAACATTTCGGTTGATGCGACAGAAGTAGCAACAGTCACACTACAAGAATTCTCGGTTGGTTTCTCTTTTTCGTACTGTGGTTTATAGATACTTCCAGATTTCACACTCAAATTCAATTGAGGATTTGTTACTTTAACTAACTGTTAAAAGAATAAAAAAAACATAAATAATAATCTTAATAATCTTACAGAAATTAAAACCATTGTCAAACAATTTAATGTAAGCCAAAGAAGATGTTTAAAACATTTCCCTCGGATGTGTTCAAATGAAAAAAATTCTCCATCGGCTTTTAGATAATTTACCCCTCATTCCAAACAAGAGTGTCATTAACTCGAGCAACTCTTGTCACCCGCAAATCGAGAGGATTCGAATGAATGTAAACAAAACAAACATATATTTCGTCATACCTGCTGTAAAGCTTCGAGAACAATCTGGCGGTTAATCTTCAAAGTCTTAAGCTTGTTTTCATAAGCAAGACGACGATCTGGAACAACAGCCATCAAGTTGAAGCGTATGTCGTGATATGGTTCGCCACTCGTCGCAATTCCGAGGCGATCGGTTATAACGGATCGAAACTTCTCCGTCCAGTCTTCATTTTCAGCCCATGGACCTTTTAGCATATGTAGAACAGAAAAACTCCTTGAATTTTCCTTCATTGTCATCAATCGTTATTTTACAGAAAGTTACAAGCGACTTTTAAAAACACAAGCCGCTTATTACCGTGATCGATCGGAAACGGCTTCAATCCATCCAATTCGAAAAGTTTCCCATTTATTGGAACATAGCTAACAAAATGAAATGCTTCAACTGTTCTTCCCGTTGATATTCCGTGAGGTTTTTCTTTCATTCTTCGCGGCTCTGGTCTAAAAATAAACAATAGAAATCAAAATTGACTTCTATTCTCAATTCGAATGTTCGTTATCGTATCTAAAAATCTTACTTTGCATGGCTGTTGTGAGCCGTTGCAAGTTCAGGAGTGTTTCCAATCGCATAACCTTTATTCTACAAACAAAAACAAAAATATTTAATACATTTCAAGTTGAAAAGATACAAAATCCATTTGCTTTTATTTAAACCTCTGGACTCATGTTTTTTGTGTATTCTTTGAGCCTTGTAAGAGTATCGCCCAAGTAGATCTTCTCGCAATTGAGAAGTACACTGAGAAGCGCATGAGTTGCACACGAATTAGGAACGATCTGCCAAAAAAAGAAAATTATCAGCGTAAGAAAATAAACAGATACAAGTCGAAAATCATGGTATGCAATACTTGGTGTGCAAAAAAGATCGAATTGACTGCGAGTTCGTCCTGTACGAAAGATTCGTCTGTTACGATTATCTTCCGTCGAGATCTTCGCTCTTCGATCCATTTGAACAAAAAGATGAAACCGTAAACGGGTCTAATTTTGCAGAAATAAGACAAAAATTCAATTTTCTGTTGTACTTTCATTAATTTCACTCATAATATCAAGAAAATACCCTTCAATTATTTTTTGCAAATCGTAGATTTCTTCCACTTGTACACCTTTAACACCAAAATCTTCCAATAAAAGCGTAAATAAACCTAAAAGAATCAGAATTTACTAGAAAATTTGGCAAATATTTGTAATCTTTATTTACTGACGTACAAAAAAAAACATAAAAGATGTGACATGATACTAATTATGTGAAGCCAAACAATCTCGCATGTGGACTAACATGGTGTCAATTAATTATCACACATTTCAATGTAAACCACACGCCATGTTAGTACACCACCTCTTTTAAAATTAATCTTCATACTCATAGCAATCCTGCAACAAACCGAAAGCTTCAAACGACGAATATACAAACAACTGCTCATGTCCTTTTTTGACTTTTGAACGTAAATTCATACCTGGATCACTTTCCAATTCAAGCCAACCTTCCTTTAGACTGCTAAGATCAACGGGCATTCTGATTACAACTTTATAACAGTCTAAAAATCATTCAAATGCACAATAACTTAAAAGAAAATCACAAAAAATAAACGTCACAAACATTGAACGAAAATTAAAATCAACTCATTTTTAACTAGTTTGCGTTTCAGCAGCCGCTGCCAATAATTCTGCATACCAGCGGCCGCTGCCAATAATTCTGCATATCAACGGCCGCTGCCAATCATTCTGCATATCAACGGCCGCTGCTAAATAGTTTTGTGTTTCAGCGGCGGTTAAATAATTTTTTTTTTGGATTGGCAGCGACTAAAATTTAGAAAAGTTGACTGCAGACGTTTTTTTATTGAAAGAATTTGACGTTTTTTATAATACATTTTGCATTAAAAATGGAAAAAGCTTTGGATAAGTGTTTAGATGAAGCGTAAGTAAAATGAAAACCTGCAGTTAATGTTTGGTTATAGCCGTAAATTGCATTTTCTCGCGTGAAACTTATCAAAAAAAAAGCGAACTTACAGTTTAGAGATCTTAACATAGAAAGTAAAAGGGTTTAAAGTTTCACGTTCATTTGACTTTTGTAATTATTTATATATTTTACTAAACGTTCCTTCTTTCTTTCCAGGTCTTCAGCGCCGGGAGTTGTTGGTGTCATGTGTTGCGATTCAAAAGGACTTTGTCTGAGCAGTAAATCAATATCTTATTAATATTTAAATCGATAGATCTTAAAAAAAAAAAAGGTTAACTTTTGACTTTCACACCGAATTTGTAGGTAAAGGAAATGTCAACATATCAGCAAGTGGCCTCTTGTCGGAACTCACTGTTTTAGCGTCGAAATTAGAACCAGAAACAAACAAATCGCCAACCGTTATTCTGGAGTCAGACAACCTGTAAGACGGAAACGGATTTAAACTTGGTGTTTTTTCATTCGAAAACCATGACGTTTAGTAGAAAATGGCATCAAATACACAACGTAATCAGGCCCGAGTGTAATTAAGGCTATTTTCTACAAAAACCTAATCGTTTATGAATGAAGCCTTGGACTTTTAATAAGATCACTTTTTTTCTATCTCTCTTCTTGTTAATTATAGAAACATCTATGTGAAATCTGTTGGAAATATCACGACGGCCATCTACAAATCTCCCAAATGATTTTATATTTGAAAGATTTTACCTTTTTTGTACAATAAAAATTCTAATTAATACCGTGATTATATTGTTTGTTGTTGATTTTGTGTTTTTGTGACAAATGTTTTTGAAATTGAAAAATAAAGAAACTTTATGCTGAATTACTCTTACTTTAAAGTTGTTTTTGAAATGTTACAATAGTTATACATTGTTACACCGAATTTAATGAACTGGGAAACATCAGTAACTAGACCATTGTCTACCACAACAATGCAACACATAAGTAACGTATTTCAAAAAGTAGTAGAGTCTCGATTATCCGAGGTTCCGTGCTATCCGAGCTAGTATATTTTGTGGCAGTTGCACAAAATTGTAATGTATTTTTACATAAAGGCTAAAGAGTTGTTTATGTTCATATGTGTGAATGTAAAGAAAGGGGGATAAGTAATAGGTTACTTTTCCGTATTAACAGAGTTTGACCGTATTCGAAGCAGCTCTTGGTCCACGTTAGCTCGAATAATCGAGACTACTGTACTGCTTATTGTGAACAAAGGGTTGTCAACACTTCATTTTTTTTATCTGTAACGTAGCTACTTTTAAAACAAATAAGTACTCGTTTCAAATAAAAATTATAAACTAATGTTGACACTCACTCTCGGTAAATCTTCATAGCAGAAAAAACAAAATTATTGTGGCTTCACCTTGTTTTTAAAACAAGAATCCATTAAAAAATCAACTGGAGATTCAGTTACGGAACTACATCATAATGACTTATTATGTGAGATTCAAAAAAACAGAAAAACAATAAAATTATTCGAATTCGGAGGTTGCAGAGAATACAAACAATACAGAGAAACAAACAACGTACTGTAATTTCACAACAACTGTATATTTCTTTAAATAATAAGAAAGAAAAAGTCGTTTGTTTTGTGCCAGTCTTGTAAAAATCATTAAAATTTAAATTGATTACTTGTGAAACGTCATCTGATTTAAACTTTTTATGTAAGCTTCGTGAAGCTTCGAAACAAATTCTGCATCAGTCTGAAAACAAAATACAATCACAAGTTAAAACGAATGTTCGGTTCAGTTACGAGTCTGTATTCGAAGAGCACCACCTTAAGAAGATGCATTAAAGCCTGACTGAGTTGAGTTTTAGTCAGTGGAGCGACGACTTCCGCAATTTCTCTGCCTCCTTCTACTGGTGCGTGACCACCGCTACTGGTTCCATTTTGATCCTGAGTTGGTGGTGGCGGCGGTGGCACCGACTGGAATAACTGTAATTGAGTGTTCTGAATTGGTTTCGTCATAAACATCATTGGTGACATTAGAGACATTCGTGGTATCGGAGGCGGTTTTGTTGGTGTCGCAAACTGAAAACAAAGGCAATTACTTTTAAATTGCATTTCTTCTGATCGTTCTCTTGTTCGTTTGTAGACATTTTGGTCGTTTTTTGGTTGCTGGAAAAAAGTAAAAGTCTGCGTTTGTTTGTACTTGGATTTCTTTTCCATTTTTTTTTTTTTTTTTTTTTTTTTTTTTTTAGAAGTTTTTAACTTTTTTAAATTTATGAACTTTTTGAGACTTCTGGACCTCCAGAGGAATTTTCAGGCCGTTTTTTGAAGTCTTGTTTAATTTTTATAAGTTTCCAACTTTTGTTTTTAATCTATGGACTTTTTCAAGTTCTTCGAGGTTTTTGAGTCCAGTGGAGTTCACTTCTGAGGCATTTTCAGGGTATTTTGAAACTTACAGACTTTGATCATTTTTTTCATTTTTGAAGTCTTTTTTCATTTTTAAGAGTTTCTAACGTTTTTAATTTATGACATTTTTGAAACTTTTTGGCAAATCTACTATGCTGGTGGGCTCTACACGCCTCCCTCTTGATGCTTTTCAAGGTATTTTAAACACCTTTCCATTTTTCGCCATTTTTTTCCCATAAATTTCACCCCGTTTGAAAGCTTTTCATATTGAAAACATTTTCACGAGAAATGATATTTTTTTTTAAGAATGACTGTTTTATACAAACCACAAATGGAGTAGAAATGGATTCGATCAGCAACGGAGATTGCCGAGGTGGTACATTTATAGCGACTTCCAGCATTGCTGGCGTAAGAATCTTTTGTGCTTTTAATGTAGCTGCAGCAGCAGCGATATTTTGTATATTAGCAAGTAATTCTTTGGCAGCAGTATCTGTTCAAAATAAAAAAGTGATAAAGATCAAGGTGGTTTTAAAGTGTAAACGTCGCTGGAACTCTGGTTATTAACCAAGAGTTCCAAAAAAAAAAAAAAAAAATAACGTTAACGTGTCCTAACCAGAATCAGGATAAAACTGTTTTGTTTCATTTTTATCGACGCCAGTAGAAACATTCAGCTTTAACTTCTCTTTGAGATCTTTTTCAAGACTTTCTGCCAAAGGAGCAATCGTCGGCAGTTCACTACGTTGTCGCCTTTCTATGTGTTCAACAAGGTTTTCTGGATTTGACATGAGACGCTGAAGAAGAGGATTGCTCGCTGGTATTGACGAAGAACTCAACGATGCCATATGTGCCGACGAAGACGTTGTGACCGGGTTCGATAGAATATTTAAACCGGAGTTCGGAGTCCTGACACCCTTTGGAATTGATCGCAATCAATGTACCAATAGGAACTTCGAGTAAACAACTTAATAAGTTACTTACTGTCCTTTTGGAAGCAATTGCGAACAATTCCTCGACACTCAACGTTTCGTTTTGTCCCGAAGATGTTACTTGAGGATTTTCTGCCATCGTATCGACTACCCTCATCGGTTTCGGACGTACTAGATCACTAGAAGCATTTGGATTTTCTACAATTGGTTTCGGTTCGCAAACAGTTTTCTCTTCTTGCACAGGTTTGGCCTGAAGCAGAAAAAAATGAAATCAAACACAACATTTATAATTTTAAAACACCTGACACATCAAAACAGATCAGATTTTTTTTTCCACAACGTTTACTTTCGAATACAGCTCTTGCGCTTTCGATAACATCGAAATAATATCCACGTTCTTAGTCGGTGCCACAGATTCAATCGCACGATCGATGGATGTGTCACTTTCGGATGCTCGTCTCATTCTATGTTGAGATCGGTTTCTGTCGGTCTCCTTCTGTAGAAGTCTTGAAAAGAAAACAACATAAAATATAAACAAAAATATAATCTAATATCCCTTTTATTTTTCTCATTAAAATCCAAAATGAAAAGAAAAAAAAAAAACAGAAACCTTGTCGTAATTTCGCTGACTTTCGTACAATCATTCTTGTCATAGAACCAGATGCCAAAAATGCTAACTGTTTACGAAAAACGTATAAAAAACAAACGAGAAAAACTTAATAAGAATGTGGTTTAGTTTCCAACAAAAATGCAGTAACAACAACAATAACAGCAGGAGGCTACAGTAAAAGAGGATAAAATACATAACATCATCTCAAATATTTCTTATTAAAAAGTTACCATCATCGCAATCATCGTAATCATCAACACACAACTGACCATAAATCTGTCACATTTCGTAATTATTAATTACGAGCAGTTAACAATAAAAGCAAAAATATAGATTTCTTTCTTTCTTCTCCGTACACTTTGAGTTTCGATAAAGTAGATAGGAAGGTTCCTCTCGCTGAAGTTCCAGTTCTTTCGTTATAGGTTCCACTTGGTTCGTTTTGCTTAGTCTGTTCATAATGATGAAACCATAAAGTGGAGGAGCAGACCTTACGAGAAAACAAACAAACAAACAAGAAAAACAAAAATTACATTTCAAGTCTCGACAAAATTGATCTTTCTCGTGTGTGTTCGCTTACGAAAACACCAAATTAAAAGTCTACAGATACATTTATATATCTATACGAAAAATATATAAAACCCTGGTTACTCAGCAGATACTCGAAAACAAATTTAAAATGTTTTTAGAAACTTCTAAAATATTAAAAGCTCTAAATGAATTACGTAAAGATAATTATTTTTATATTTGACATTTTTAAATAAAAACTTTTTACAGCAGCTTGAAAAAGTCTAAATTCAACGGTTTAAAAAAAGAATTCGAAGAATATTTTGAAACTAGAAGCGTAAATGAACCAGGTCAGGTTATTTAAAAAAACAAAAAAAAAACAATACCTTTAAAAATAAACTACAGTGAAAATCGTTTAACACGAAAATAGATAATACGAAAAATCGGATAACAAGAAATTTATTTTCGGCTCTTTTCTCCTAAAGCCACATACTGAAAGACCAAGCTCGCTAACCGTTCTAGAACAGTTTGCGAACAGAAACAGAATCCGGTTTAGACGGGAGCCTGCGAACAGTTCTAAGAGCTGTTTGCGAACTATATCGCTCTTAAGGCGGTAGAGAACAACGGGTTAGTTCTCGAAGATTTGCCGAACAAAGAACCCCTGGTCTACACGTGAGTGGTGCTCTAAAACTATCAAACATCATGCATCAACAATCATGCTCTAAAACGCACCACTTTATGCTAACTCTTTTTACGAACAAACAAAATCTCGAGCGCTGTTCGTCATGCGAACGCGAGCACGCTAATTTTTTTTTTATTTGCGTAGACGTTATGTTCGCGAGCAGCTCTCGAACAGTTCCCGAACAACTAATTTTGGTCCATATGCGGTTTTAAAAAAACGCATGAAAATTCTTTCTTTTAACACGAAAAAAATATCTCGATCAATTCCACACTTCGTGTTAAATGGTTTCCACTGAACCTAAGACGTTTTTTTCTTTCCAAAAAGTAGAAAAATGTACATTTTTATTTTCAAACTGTTATAAAAAGTATTATTTCGAAATATTTTTATTAAAACATTATTTTGAGTCTTTGACACATTTTTAAATTTCTACTTCTATATAATGAAATTATTTTTAAAAAAATGTTTCTCCCTTCGAAACAACTTTCGAAAGTCAAACTCGTCGTTAAAAAAACTACGAATTCAACTGAAATCGATCGAATTTCTTTTATTAATATTTTCAATCTTCAATGCATTATTGATATATTTTAAAAAGCATCCAGGAATTATAGAAGAAAAAAAAAGACATTTCCGATCATCAAAGTTTAAAAAACAAACATGAAGAAAAAACTACAGGTGGTAAAAAAAAAAAGAAGTAGTTTTCAAAATTCATTTAATAAACAGGTGAGCAAACGGAGTAAGCATTTATTTGTCAACTTTAAAAAAAAGCCATTGGAGCGATATAAAAAGAACATTTTGCGTTTGTTCTGAAAATAAACTAAAAACAGCCTTCGACGCCAAAACAGACCTCAAAACTACAAACAAAACGGATATTCTTCTACAACACTCACTTGGTGTGCTGCGTCTATAAATGATTATATATACTGTATTGGGTTGTGCATTTGCAGATGGATTTAGAGCGTTGTAATGAAAGAAATATGGCACCAAATGATTCCATTCCTTTTGTTCCGCTGTTTGTGTCGTATTTTTTACACTATTCAACCGTTTTAAATAGAAAGAACTCTCTTTAAATTTTGTTGTTGTTGCAAGATTTGACCAAAGCTTCGAACAATGGGTGCAATCGGAAGCTTAAAGACAATTTCTTTATATGATGTAAAAGAATCTAGAAAAGAGTGATTTTGCTCTACTTTCTAAGACGAAAGAATTTCCGGATTTTCTACATATATACAAATTATTTACATTCTAACCTTCAAACTGAAGGATGCTATTTTAAAAAAATTTAATCGTCTCAAGAAAGCAAGACTGTGAATTAGACAAAATTGCTTTCTTGAGAAGAGTAGGTGGAGCTAACATAGTTTTCAAACACATTTTCATTACAAATGATCCGAAAAATACGATTATCTGCAAATAGGACTTGCATTCTACCAGAATTTGGTTGAGACAAGTTAGGGCTGACTTCAGCATTAACTATTATTTTTAAAAATGTTATTGAGGTCTTGGGTCCTAAACCAACCGCTATATTACATGCTGTGCAAAACTGTTTTATATGGGTATTGACTCTATTGAGGGTACTTTGGGTATTATAGGTATTTTTCTTATACATTTGGTCATTTATACCCAGGGTCCTTCGACAATACTTCATTGCAAGAGTATGTTATGAAAAGGGATACACTTAACTAACGATTTGGTGTTGCTATTTGGTTGGATAAGGCATAATTTCAACTGAATTTTACATTTGCACGGAGGAATTCTTATAATAAGTGTTAAAAGGTTATATTGGCAAAGCATTTTTACAGGCTCATATGCTGCTTTTGGACTAAATAGTCCCTCTGAGTTGTTTTCTGAGCAATTGTTCAAATAAAACATAAATTATGGAAAATAACATACTAAATAAATAGTCGGTAATTACTGAAAAGTCCTTCCTGAGCTCATATGATTATGTCCAGTCTCGAAAAAAAAAATCAAAACTTAAGACTTCTAAACACTTTAAGCCTTTATCTCAAGAGTGTAAAAACGACTTTCAGAAATAAAGTCGTAACTTTGAAAAACACTTATTCTAAAAAAAAAAAAAAATAGAATGGTTTCGAGAAAAAAAATACGACAAAGGAATTTCGTCTCTTATAATGGCGACCCCGACATTTCAAAAGCAAAACCAGAATTTCGACAGAGAAAATAAACTAATTTAAAGGGTTTAAAAACCAATTCCATATTCATAAGAAGATATTCCTTGAAGATATTCCTCATATAGTTAAAAAAAACCATGATCATAATAAGACATTTACATCCTCTTAAAAACTAATGGTACATGGTATAGGCCTATATATAACGAAGCAGGTGGATTAGAATATTTTACTTCTTCGAGAACATCATTAGCAGCTGGTCATAGACCCATTATTATTATGATGCTTACATTATTCTACAACAAATACGTAGGCCTACTCCTTCTCGAAAAATAAAAAAAGCTTCGAAAGATGAAAACATCATCTAAAAACATAATAATAATAATGTGAACGGATTGTTCGAGTAAACAGCCTAAGGAACTTTGAAATATAGATATGGCATTAGCACGTTTTATTACTTTATACAGATTACGTTGTAATACGACAACATTTTCCTTTCTAGGTTTATTTTGGCAATAATTCTCGCATAAATAACCCTCGTATTATAGCCTTTCTTCCTTTTTATGGATAAATAAAATTTTACCTGAAAATCATCCATATAGCTTAAATATGATGGACTTTAAAAGTAACCTTTTTATAAAATTAAATTAGGGTTCGATGTTTGGGAGAATGAATGAATGCCATGCAGGTTCTGAGCATTTCTAATCGCTAACAAGATTGTAGCAAAAGACCAATTTTCTAATTTTTTGTCTCCTTCTGTATTTGCTGAATTGTATTGATAATCAAAGCAAATTGACCATTCACAGTACTAAAATACAGTCCTGATTGTATTACTATTTAATTTTCTGACAATGTGTTATTTCATCTGGATTTTAGGTTTATATCTTTAGATTTTGACAAGGCATTTCACATGCTATGCATTTGGACCCTCTGCCACAGGACTACTTTGCTGCTTGCAGAGTCATTTTTCAAATTCAAATACCACGAATCAAAGTAGCTTAACCTTTCGTCAAAATAATACAGTGAAAAATCATTTAAGGTGGTTTAAAAGTGTAAACGCTTTTCAAACTCTTGGTTATTCTCTGTTTTTCAGGTGCAAAATGAAGATAAATTTGAATGTATTTTAGAAATAGAAAGGCAATACAGTGACTTAAAGAGTATTTTCATGTTTGATATCTTTCAAAATAAGCTTTTTTTTCTATGTGAGTTTGAAAATGATCAAATTTTAAGCAGACAATATTTTTTTATTTCTTTGTCTATGAGATGTTTATTTTAAAAGATATGAATATGAAAATATCCCTAAGTGATTGAGTCACCCTTCTAGTTTTTAAAACACTTTTCAAGTTCTCAGTGCAAAGTCCAGTCGAACGATTTGCAAATAACTTTTTGCACAAACTTCCAGCAAACCATACTACTTTTCCTTTTAGAACAATGTCATATTAAACTCCTCATAATTATATCAAACTCAGTTAATAAAATAACCCATTAAAATCAATAAGAACTTAGTTTTTTTTTTAGAAAAAAAAAAACCTCAAATATAATTTATAAAAAGTTAAAATCAGATATCAGGGTCTCGTAAAACGAATAAAAAACACCACGAACTTAATAATAAATGAAATGAAAATCCACTTCTACTTTGTTGTTAATCCGACCAGAAATAAAAGTAAATCTAACAATCGTAGACAAAACTACACAATAATTGTTTTCATATTCAGGAAAAGAGAAGATCATAAATTATTAATTTTATTATTAATAACTTTTATAACATTGCAAACTCTTCTCTCCTCCTCTTTCTTTTTCTATCAAAATCATGTAAATTAATTCTAATGGAAATGAATTCTCCAAAAAAAAAAAAAAATCTCTTGTATTTTTCAAATGCATTATATATAAATGTCGTATTTCAAAGAGCAATTCCCAAAGGCGATTAAAATCAACCAAAAGGAAAAATCAACTTTAATGTTAAATGTACATGTCTGTCTGTGTGTCTACTTAACTACGGTTAAATTAACTTAAAAAACTAAATGCTTGGACAAGACATAATCATGTGACTTACGTGTATGTCAGCAAACTCTTGATTATTCTGAATTTGAGAAGAGCAGAACAAATGAGAAATTGAAAGTGTTAGAAACTAGAACGGTTGCTGAATCAATATTATCTTAATGTGGATATCTTTCAAAATAAACGTCTTAGGGTTGGTTTATACTCCCTTGCCCTTGCTAAGCGGCAAAGCAGCCTGCGAAGCTTCAAAAATGACGTCAGAGCTTCAGGTTTTTGCCTTCGCCAGAGCCATGAAGCTAGCTTTGAAATCGTTCAACTTTTCAAAGCTTAGCAACTCAAAGCACCAATCATGAAACGGATACACAAATGGGGTGAACAAGTTACGCCTTTTTTTGCTTCTAGAAGGGGAACGCGCTAAAATGTAGAAATTGCAGAAATCCATTCAAAATGAGTAAAAAAAATTAATGCTTCTGCAATTTCTTATTAATTTTTACTCATTTTAAGCGATTTCGGCAATGTGTGCCTGAAAATGAACCAACTTTCAGCTTATAATATATTAATTTTAATATATTAAATTTACTTTATGAAAGTCAGAATAATCGGCGTACGAAAATCAGCTGTTCGTGAAGAATCTTATTATTTTCATACTGAATATTGATATCTTTCAAAATAAACTTTTTACTGACAAAATATTTTTAAAAAAATATCCTCAGCCTAAACTTGGATTCTTTTCAAACTAATATTGAAAGATATCAATAAAACATGAAAATATCCTTAAATTACTGTACCACCCCCTTTCTAGTTTCTAAAAAAAAACCCTTTCAAAGTTTCTCCTTATATTGAATCTCAAAGACAGAAGAAGGAGTTTATACTAATTAAACCACCACATCCGAAAAACTAATAAAAATGCTTACTACAAACGTCAGAATTTCAGTGAAAACCGTTTAAAACACGAAATATACATTCAGGTCTAGTCTTTTCTTAGAATAGCATCAAAACCGTTTTCCACTGTATATTTTAAAGTGTCATTTCAATTTTTGAACACTTCTCTTTTAACTGTTTTCATTTTTAGTTTACTTGTGTTTTGTTTGTACTGTTGTATCAACAAGCAACAACAACCAACTACCCACCAATAACAAACCCACCCAAAAAAAAAAAAACATGAAGCATGAACATTTTGCAACATTCATGATGAACTTCACAAATTCCCTATACAAGAAAAAATGCCCCACTGAGCACCAGTTGTTATTTTCTTCGTTTTTTTTTTCTATTTCTCGATTCTCCGACAACGCAAAGAATATATATATCGGAGACATACATTCTACAATTTGCGTCTTCCTATTTTCTTTTCTATTACTATTACCCCATTTAGTAGTAACAGAAGGAAACAACTTTAAGAGATCTCTACCCACAATCAATGACAACAAATGGTAGAAATTACTTTCTTGGTATGTCCATTAGTTGTTAATGGCCAGTCTCTCTCTCTCTCTCTCTCTGTACCTCCCTCCCTCTCTCAGTGATTTGCCAAATTCGAACCCTAAATGGGTTAAAAGCAAACGATTCGAAAAGCGTTCCGCTGATACGACTAAAGGAATTTATTAAATCCTTTTTCCCCCCTCCCCAATTCTGATCAAACAAGAAAAAAAAACATTAACCACAAGAAAACAAGCCAAACTCGGATGGGGTTAAAGAACACACCAAACGACAAATATTTCCTCGAAAGATAATGAATTAAAAGCCCATTGTTATACAGCCACAATTAGTACAACAAGAAGGCAGCAGAAAAACGTTGTTGTACGTGCTTTTTGAGCAGATTTCGTCAAATGGGTGAATTGCAAAAGCTCGAACGCATACAACACAGGTGTTATAACTATAGGTTGAGTATTATCGTTGCATGGCAACCACCACTACTACAACCAAAAACCCCATTATCTTCCGCATCCTTTGCCGTCATCATCATATATAAGCTACATGCAAGACGACGAAGAAGGAAAAAAAAAAAAAAAAAGATTGATTTTTCCACACGATAACCTCTAGTTAGTGTTGACCTTTAACAAATCAACACGAGATCCAGCGAGTTATCGGAAGTGGATGCCCGATTTTCATTTTACTTTCCAATCTCTTTCTCGGCTCTCTCTTTTGGCCCTCTATTTCTCTCGGCTTTCGTCCCTCTTGGCTCTCTCTTTTGGCTCTGTGTCTTTCACTCTTCTTCGAGATGGAAATCATCGAAATCCCTAGTAAAAATTTCTAGCTATAGCAAGTTAATTAAAATTACTACAAATGGTCACCACCAAGAAGAAGAAGAAAAAAACCAATGAATGGAACTTCAAAGAGACTTAATCCATTTATTCGTATCGTAGCTTTTCAACAGTCGTAACTGCCTCCATGGGACATTCTTTTCTTCTTCTTGTTCCTTTATTCCATTTTTTTCTCGAAGTTCCCAACCGTTTTTTCGACTCCTTAAGTTTCCTGAGCCAATTTGTTCGATCGTGTGGAAATATGGCGTCATGCGGTCATTATCTGATAGCACAAAATGGCATAAAGGCAAATCAACATAAAACTTTTACTATAATATACAGAAGTTTTCTCCCCACAATCTCTCTTTTTTTTATTCTTGCGTTGTTCTTTCTCTTCATCAAATACGTGTTCTCTCCGATCACCACATAAATAACGGTTTTATCTTTATGTGTGTGTGCATAATACACATATCGAAATCTCCTCTAAAATCAAATGGAATTTTTTTTTTACGAGAAATAAAATAACTTCTAAAAACCTAAGAAAAAAGAAATGACGAATAGACAAAAGTTCGTACCACTTTTTGCCAATATCTAATATGTCTTTTTCGTAAAACTATTGTACCATTTTTGCTTTATGGATGACGTTTCTCGGTCTTATTTTTACACACACAAAAAAAAAAAACAATGTGAGTGGTGTGTCAGTGTAGCAATCCGAGTCCTGAAATTCTTCTGCAATTTTTGTTTTCACTTCTTTCGAGATAATATATCTGAAAAAAAAAGAAATCTTTACTCGAATGAAAAGAGAAGAAGATAATCGAGAATTTGTTCGCAGAATCACAAAACACAATCCGAACTTTACTAAACTATTATTAATATTACCATTCCATTATACAAGAGACAACGAAGAAGAAGAAGAAGAACCTTTTAGAAACGTCCGAATCCAATAACAATTCCAGATTTCGCCTTTTTTTTTCTTCTTCATAAAATTCCATTGAAATAAAAGTTTAAAAGACTTGAAAAACAATAGATTATATTTCAAACTACCCATTTTTTTTAAGAAATCTGGAAGTCTCTTCTTTCTCTATTCAAACATTAGAATCAAATTATTACTCGTAGAAATGGCATTGAAATAATTCTGACAGCTTAGCAAAATATATAACTAAAAGTCAGCCCCCTTCACACCACAGGAACTTCAATAATTACTATCTTTGAAGTGTTGCTTTTGCATCGTACAACGTATTTTTCTATGTTGACGGCATTATTATTAATCTGTTCAAAAGAGCTGCTGCTTCACACGAACCACTTTGTGGCACCACATTATGTGGCCGTTTTTATTCGGTGTTTGGTTTACAATTTAAACCAGTTTAAGAATGCGAGTAGGTCATTTATTTTGTGCGTGTAGTGTTTAGCCCCACACGTGGCAAACTTTTAATTGCGCCACTAGCTATTTCTCTACACGTGCTCTCTCTCTTCACTTATATTATGTGTTCTGGGTGTTAAGTTTGTCCACGTGCTCTGATAATTAAGGTTGTTTTGGACGCGCTTTTAGAGGCTAAAAGGAGGTTGCATTCTATTTCAACTAATTGGCAACAAGTGTAGTTTGCCACCTATTCAAGTTGGCGCCACCTACCTTGCATTTACGCAAGTATTTTTCTATGGAAAGCCCTAAAACTTGTCTTACAAGTCTAAAAAGCAATTCAAAATTCCAGAGTCTCAAAGATTTAAGTTTTCAAAAAAAAACTTAAAATGCTACAAAAAAAAAAATCAAGACTAGATTTGGCTTTTTTGAAAAAGAAAAACAGCCAAAAATCGAAAAATATTTAAATGATCTAAAAGTGCTCAAAATGCCTAAGGAGGGCCGAGGGCTCAACGGGCCCTAGAAATTCCAAAAAGCTTTACAAAAAAAGCACAAAGATTCAACAATTATTAATATTCTAACAAAAATTGGGGGAAAAAATTAAAATCAAGTAAGTATCGAGTTTGTCAGTAAAAAAATGGCCAACTAAAAGTTGGCGCCTTCTTAAGGTGATTTATGAACAACTAACTGCTTTTAGAAATTTTTTTAAAAACTAGAACGGTAGCTCAATCATCTAAGAGTATTTTCATAGTTCATACCTTTCAAAATGAACTTTTTTATAGGCAAACATTAAAAATATAATTTGCTCTAAAGTAGAGACCTACACATTATGGAAAAAATTGAAGCCCAGCCCATGAGACTTTATACCAGGCCCACAAAGCCCACCAGGCCCATGGGCCTTTAACATAAAAATGCCAGCATAAGCCCAAGCCCAGCCCAGCCCAATTCAGCTTTTGCAGAAGTCCACCGGCCCATGGGCTTTATGTAGGTCTCTTACATTAAAGCATTGTCTTTTTCAAACTCACCTAAAAAGCACACTTTGAAAGAAGCACTTGGGCGGGCGCAGCCAGAAAAGTTCATTCTGATTGGTTATTCAGGTTTGTTACGCGTTTGATTCTGTTTGTTATTGATCTGACGCTCATAAAAGGGTGGGGCTAACAGGATTTTTCTGGCTGCGCCCAACTGCCTGTTAGTTTGAAAGCTATTTATTATAAACAGTCGGACAGTTGATGCAGGAAGTGGACATTTGCCCTAAATCCAATTTGCCTCGATATCAATTGCCATTATAACTAATTGAATTTGCTACACTATAATCAGTGTTCACTGCCGTCCAGTAATTAAAAAATGAAGCCTATAAACGACGCAGAAATATTTGAAATTTTTTTCAAATATTTCTGCGTCGTTTATAGGCTTCATTTTTTAACTAATCAAGAGAAAAACGGGGCAAAATAAATTTATTATGCAAATGAACCCAGACTGCAGTTGCAATCATCAAAATAATACATCAATAAATCCCTCAAATTGAAGATAAAAAAAAATTCTGATGCAAATATTGTTTATAAATTGACAATTAATTAAAAAAATTGTGTCAACACACTTGCGAAATTAAAAAAAAGTCCATTTCCATTTTCACTAAATGGAGGTTGCGCGCATATTATTTAATGCAATTAAAAACAACATTCAAACAATTTCAAATGTTGAGAGATGACAAAATAAATAAAAATTCATGAGAAATATATGAAACTAGGTAAATTGTGTTTGCTTTTCATTTCAAAATTTGTTTGCATATTTCAGTCTTTTGCTTCTTTTCTTTTTTAACAATTATCTCCAGAGAAAAATAATAAAGCTAAAAATTATCATAAACTTATAACTCTCAGGACAAAACAAAAACGTAAAAAAAACATTTCAATTTAGAGCACACGGTTATTAAAATGAGGATTCAGTTCTATTACGAGTTTAAAGTACAAACGCACATTGAAATCTGGTTATTCTATGTTTCAAGAGCTAAATTAAGCGAAATTTTAAAACGTTTCGAATAGCTTTAAGAATTCCTTGATAACTTAAGAGGGCTTCATAAAAAATACCTGCATAAATACAAGGCAGATGGCGCCTGCAACCCCTCCATAGGTGGCAAACTACACTCGTCACGAATTAGTTAAAATCGAACGCATCCTTTCAGCCCTAAAAGCGTCCGAAACAACCTTAATTATCAGAGCACGTGATAAACTTACCCCCAGAACACAATATAAGTGAAGAGAGTGCACGTGTAGAGAAATAGCGATGACGCAATTAAAAGTTTGCCACGTGGAAAGAAAAGGAAGGGGAGTGTCAAAAGTTCATTGAAGAGTGTCAGTACATTTCTATGGTAGGAGGGCTAGTGGCGCCATCTAACGCTACACGCACAAAATAAATGATCTATTTGTGTTTTTAATGGGTTTTTTCATGTTGATATATATTATATATACAGTATAATATCCCAGGTCTGTGTGGGTATCTATCTATCTGTCTGAAGTAATGCTGTACAACCACTGAAGCACGTCGGAATTTATATAAATTTGAATAAATGAACTGTTTTTTTTTGTTCTCAAGGTCAACTATATGTTGCACCCTTCCCATCCAAGAACCTCATGATATTAAATTAGAGAGGGGGAAAAGGTTGGAAAGTGTAGAGGGGGGGGGAGAGAGAGAGAGAGAAACGTGGAGGGGGGAAAAAGTGGGAGGGGGTGACTGAAATTGAAATGAAAAGAGTAAAAAAGGAACAAACGACGCGCATGCGCACAATTGCCTGTGAATTTTGCTCCCGTCTTTAATGACGGGTTACCCCACTAGTTTTAAAATAAGCTTTTAAGTCAATTTGACTATTAACAAATTTAATAAGAAATATATAAACATTTCATGCTGCTTTTGGACTTTGTTGTCCCTCTGCCGTACGCCATTTGAGCTGCTTGCAGAGTATTAATTCAAAATTCAAATTCAAGAAAATACAACTAAGTGATTCAGCTACCGTTCTAGTTTCTAAAACACTTTCAATTTCTCCTTAGTTGTTGCTTGAAAGTCTGCTGTTCAAAAAAACAACATCTTATTTAAATAACACGAAAGGTAATCTTGTGTTGACAAATTGTAGAACAGTAGTTGTCTCTGTGTGCGTGAGATACAGACTGAACACGGACAAACAAACGCGGAAAGAACCACTAATTACTGCGACTTTTTTTTTAAAAATAAAAAAGGTTTGAATAAATAATGTGTGTACAAATACTGTACCACTTTTAAATGAATTTAACGTCTACAACCCCCTTAATTAAGAAGAAGAACAAACCACGAGTCTTCTTGTTCTTCGAGGGTGTCCAAACTTACATACAAAGTCTTGTTTTCATCTTTAATTAGTAATTAAAAGCATTGTAAGTAATGTTTAGGTAGATAGAGAGTTACTAAGGCCCGAATTAAAGAGCAACTTGAGGCTCAAACTCCAACTCTCAATATACCTTTTTCAAACAGTGTTTCAGTGATGTCTGCAAGACAAGAATGTCTTCATTTTCTGGATGCAAATGCACGGATTCAAACGTTAGGCCAATTCAAAGTAGGCTTCATTGAGGTGTTTCTAATGATGTTCATGAAAATGCAAGTGAACCGGAAGTGCTTTAATAGAAATGCTAGGTGAAATACATTCACCCTTTTTTGTTTGTATCAAAGTTTAGATCTCAAACACCCATTCAAACCTTATGTCAGTAACCTAAAGGTAGAAATAGATACATAGCTTTAAGCCATTTTAGGCAAATAAAACTAAATTGCTTCTAAATTAGTTTGATTTACTTCCAAAGTGTAAATAAGCAAATTTTTACTTTTCTACTTTAAAAAAAACACGCAATTGACCAAAATTTCTCAGACCTAATAAAAAAAACCATTATTATCAATTTTAAATGGCTCATCTACAAGAAAATGTCGAATACCTTAAAGAAACTAAACAACACTTTAAAACTATCATGTCTTTAAAGCCAATTAAGCAACAACTCACTTGTGACAAGTGAAAAACTAAAAGCGATAATTGAATTTGCATATTATGTTGGTAGGTAGGTAGGTGTGTAATAAGTATATATAAACACAAGAAAACATCTAATATTACGAGACCAACTTTAGCTCAAAATTAAGAAACAGCCAAGAAAACACGCAAAACAAACATTTAAAAAAAACCACACAAAAGATTCAAAGTTATATAGTTAACTTAAATCCCATGTTAAACATCATCAAAGATTCAAAAACTAATTACAGTTTGCTGCCTTTAGATATAAACATTTCAAACTTAAAGAGTTGAAATTTAGAGAAAAAAATTAGGTAAAAAATAGATAAAAAGTTTACTCAATTCCATCAGCATTATTTCTGACGTCAGAAATGCTGACGTCAGAAGAAAAAAAAAAATGACTCCAAATAAGAATCTTGTAAAGTTATATTTATATTAAAAAGCCAAGTAAAATTGGCGAAACATAAATTCGCACAAAAACTGACATTTGAAAAAAAATATTTCATCACCAGCTTATAATAATAATATTCTACCGCCAAAGAAGACACAAAACTTACCAGTGATTCTCTACAATCACTAGGCAAAAAAAAAAGCCAACCACCTAATATTACACAGGCAATTAGAAATCGGGACGAACAAAAGTTGGCTCTGTCCTTTTTATGACGACCGGCAACTTCTAATTGGTGGTTATGTGACTACATAACCAACCAACTAATCATGCTCCGACCTTTTCAACGGCGAACCACACAACAAACCAATTAGAAGTTGCCGGTCGTCATAAAAAAAGGGCGGAGTCAACTTCTGTTTGTCCCGATTTCTAATTGCCTGTGTAATATTACTGGTTAAATAATTCAAATAAGATTTAATATTTTTTAATATTTTTATAAAAATTATGTATTTTTGGCTAACAGTTGAAATCAAATGAATAAATATAGGATTTTTATGCAATATCAAGCAAAACTGTTTCTCAATCTGTGGCCCAATAATAGCCAATTGTGAAATAATCATCATCATCATCATCATCATCATCAGAGCAACTGCAATTACGCTTTTTCTAATAAAGAAAAGCTGGTTAGAGGCTAGATGTTTGATTAATAACAAACAGTTGTCAACTAGAAATGTGAAGCCTCTAACTAAAAAAAATTGTTAGTTCACAATTGGCTCTTGGGCCAAAGATTGAGAAACATTTGCTTCATATTGCATAAAAATGAATTGAATTGAATTGAAAATCCTTTCATGGCTAAATGTTGTAACAAAATGTGCACTGAGTAATTTATTTACGTATGCAATGTCAATGAAAAATCAAATATAGTAAATTAGTAATCGTGAAAGGGGGTTTGAATCGATTCATTAGATTCATTGTAAATCCTTGACTCGATTCAATTTATACCATGTATTGTTTTGAAATGTAATTTGCTTAAATGTCTTATCAACTATGACGTGAATAGAGACAGACAATAAATACAAATCAAAAGTCATCAATTCATTAGTTAATTGACAAGTCAAATGTAATTCAATCCACAAGTCAATCAGGTTGTACGCAAGTCGAGTCAACACAACAAAAACACATCCATGCCCAACCGAATATTCGCGAATATTCGAACCCGAGAACTCCAACTTAACGAGGAGAGGACCTTCCCCATTGGGTCACACTAGGATCGGCATTTATACCGTTAACCGAAACCAAAATAATTAACTTCCCTGTTTAATCGAATCGATAACATTGATCATTAGGGCTCGGGGATTTTGATGCAATATCAACCGGAATGTTTCTCAATATGTGGCCCAAGTGCCAATTGTGAAGTGACAATCTTGTTTAGATGATAAAAAATGATTAAAAACAATGGTTAGAGGTTAGAACTCTAGTTGACAACTGATAGTAACCAGACATCTAGCCTCTCTACCCAGCTTTTTTTATTAGAAAAGACATAACTACAGTTGCTCTAATGATTGATGATGATTACTTCACAATCGGCTCTTGGGCCACAAATTGAGAAACATTCCGGTTGATATTGCATCAAAATCCGAGCCCTATTGAACATATATCGATATCATAACATTGCCCTTGCTTAACGGTTTAGAAATCCTCATAAAGGTAGACACGGGCATTCAAAGATCCTCAAAGAATAATTGGCTAAAACTGATGCAATTTGGGGTCTTCCCCCCCCCCCCAATGTTATTAGGTTATGGAATTATCATCTGGTAGATTGTTCTTTGTTAGGACAATTTCAATTTAACAATGATGTCCTATTTTGTCTAAATGACAATCATAACAATCCCCCCCAATGCCATATGGCTTTCGAGCTAATTGCAGGTGTACTGAGTTGAATTGAATATCGTGGACATTCCTATTTTACACTAATGGTACAAGTACATGATGTGCTTTTACACATTGCCTAGTATTCTGCATAATCACAAATTGTCCATTTTATTCATAACATGTATTGTAATAGTAAGTTTACATCTAAAGCCGATGCTACACGTAGCAACAATTCAGCAACTTTAGAGCAACATAGCTGTGTTGCTCTATTGTTTCATGAAAGTTGAAACATCTGTCATAAGAGCAACAAATCCGAATGGTTGCTCACAGATTGAAAGCAACATAATTTCCAAATAGAACTTTGGTTCTATTTTCAAGCAACCATTTCAGCCAAAAGCCCAATAAAAACGGCTTGAATAATCACATGACTATTTCAAATTTTCAACTGATGAACAAGAGGAAGACGAAACAAAATGTCTACAGTCTTTGGCTCACAACCTCTTTGTTTCATTGGTTTCATGTAAGTTTCATGAACTTTGCAACATGTATCATAGGTGTTGCTTGCAACAAATAGACTGTTGCTACAACTAGTATTGTTGTTTGACTGTTGCTAAGTGTAGCATCAAGCTTAACACTTATTGCAAGCAATACATATCTGATGTAAACCTACTTTTTTAGTAAATGTACCCCTTTTGGAAGAAGAATAACAATCGAAGAAATTCAACAAAGTCGCGCGAAACCTTCAGAAAAAGAAAAAGAACCGCAGTTTTAAAAAAAAAGTCCTTGGGTTCAGACGTCATAAGCTCATATATATATATATACACGAAAGTATTCGTAATTATTTTGGAACCATCATAATGTAAACATAACATAAAAAAGCCAAACCTAAAAGAAAACCTTCCTTTACAGACACAATCCCCTATTCGAAAAAAAAAAAATCCTTACTATAGCCGACATTTCCTGACAAATGTTTTCATTTACCAATATAGTCTCTCGAAGGAAGTTTTTAGAGAAAACCTACTTTTAGAAAATACAACAAAACAACAACAAAAAATTAACCCGAAAAGCTACCGAGAATGTATTTATCTGTTGAAAATCCCTACAAATAAAAAGTTCCAAACATACTGAAACTGAAATGAGAGAAGAAGAAAAAAAAGAAATTCCCGTTCAGTAAGTTTGTGTCGCTTAAAAACCATTAATTTCAATGTTTCTCTCTCTCTCTCAGTTGGCAGGAAAATATCTAAAAATGAATGCATCCGAAAAGAGACCCAAAATATTCCCCCCCCCCCTTTTGCCAGCCAGAGTTAGTCGTGTGTTTTCTGTAGTTTTTTTGGAGCAACTCCAAGATTAAAACGAAAAATTATTCTCTGTAAAAAATATATATATAAAAAAAATATATTCTATATTATCAAAAGACAGAAGATTACGCAAAAATGTAATCATAAAAAAACCTCCAAAAAAACCCTATTCGATTATTTCGAATGATTTATATCCTACATTGGTAAGCATCATTGCGAACACCATTAAGTGTCTTTTTTCTGTAAGTCAAATATTTGAAATCCATTTTTTTTTCTCGGTCTCTTTTTAAACTGCGAATCAATAAAGTTCAAACCGGAAAACAAAGATCCACCAAAAACGACGCAAACTGCAAGAAAAAAACAACTAAAAAAAAAAATAAGTGAAAATGTACTCAATTATTTAAATACTAGTGGGGTAACACGTCGTCATAAATGACGGAAGCCAAATTCACAGGCAATTGTGCCCAGCATTAGAATTTCTTTTCCTCCGCCCTTTTATGACGTCAGACCAAGTAACAAACCAATTAGAAATTGATGACGTTCATAAAAGGGCAGAGCAAAAGAAATTCTAATGCTGGGCACCATTGCCCGTGATAAACTGTAGTTTAATTTTGCTACTATTATCCCCTCCCCTTTTTATATTTGAAAGAGAAAATGAGTTTTTCATTTTCTCTGGTGTGCGCATGCGCGTCGTTTGTTCCTTTTTTACTCCATTCGTTTCAATTTTAGTTTCCCCCTTTTTCCCATCCACGTTTCTCTCTCTCTCTCTCTCTCTCCCCCTACTCTTTCCAACCTTTTCCCCACTCAAATTTAATATCATGGGGTTCTTGGATGGGGAGAGCGCAACATAATGTTGACCTTGAGATCCGATGTGCTTACGTGTTTTTGTCCTTGTTTGGACAGCTTCACACATACAGAGAAAGAATGATAGACGGGGCTTAATATATATACATTCTCGAACAAACAAAGCTTAGCCTTTGTCTATTAAAACTGACAGCTAAAAGTTAGCTGTACTCTTTATGCAAAGAAATATAGAATTGAAAAGATAAAAGAGCTGCCACTTGAAGTAAAACCACAAAAGGACAGAGTTCTCGAGCAAATGGATAATTTCGGATCTTTCAAGAGTTTCCACAATGGTCAATTAGAATTCCTGGCACTTGAAATACAAGTGGCCCTCCTCTCTACTATTAACAGAAAAAAACGATAAAAACCACCACTAAAATAATAAAGAAAATAGAACTAATTAATGTTCATTGTAGAAAGTGAACTTTTACAATTTCTAAACGAACAAGAAACAGAAACTTCAAATTGTAATTGATTTTTCTCTAAATTGCAAAAGTCGGTTGCTAAAAACGTCCAATTTTTTGGGAACTTTTTTAATCTCATCACATTAACTGTATGTTTTTTTTTCCCCTTCACGAAAGCGAATTAACACAAAAAAATCGGTTAACACGAAATAAATTCATGCTTCAGCCTAGAAACCTACATAAAGCCCATGGGCCGGTATTTTTCTATTAGAGGCGCATGGGCCTGGTGGGCTTTATGGGCCTGGTGCGCTGGGCTTAATTTTTACTCAATGCAGGTCTCTACTTCAGCCTGGCATTAGAATAGGATAAAAATATTCTTTCTTTTAACACGAAAGCATATTCTGACCTCTTCTATTTCATGTTAAGGTGGATTTAATAAATGCCTCTCTCTCTCTCTCGAACTGTGATTATTCTGTCTTTCAGGAGCTTTCCAAGATAATCACACCATGAGAAAATACCTTTCAAGTAATTTAACTTAACCCTTCTAGTTTCTTAAACACTTTCGTAGTTTATCATTAATTGTGCTCCATGAACTCTTAATGAGTTCAAGAATCAGCTTATTTCATAAATCACCTTAAACGGTTTCGAACTGTTCCATGAAAATATTAAAATAACTTTGAGCCTCATGCTCGAATTAACACGATGTTTTTTCATGGCTAATCCGAAATAGAGATGACAAAGGTTCGGAACCGCTTCGTCGATTACTGGAACTGATACAAGCTCGTAAAACCGGTTCGCAAGTAGAAGTCGAACTGATGAAAACTGGTTCCGAACTGAGTAGATTCGGTTCTACACTTTGCCACCTTTTTCTAATGTGCCGTGCAAATCCACTAATCAGTTCTTTGATCTTGACGAACCGGTTCAAACTCATTAACAGATTTGCACAGTACACTAGACTTAATGTGATGCACAAATCTGGGCAACATTACGCATCTGTGCATAATTTGCCACGCAACTCTGTTAATGAATATTGGGACAAACGACAAACTGATCAGAACCGGTTTCGAAAAAAATCGCTAACCCGCAAACCGATTAAACCGGTTCCGAACCTAGTAGAAACGGTACGGTTCTACCCATTGCCTATTACGAAAGCCTGAACAAAATATGAAGAAAGAAAAACTAGAAAGAAAAACTAGAAAAAAAAAACTTCCATAAAAACAAAATGCACTTTTGATTAGTTTAATAAATGTCGAACAGACTATTGTAAGCTGAAAGCTTATCTTTAAAAAAAACCCCTCCATTTATGACGTAATGGCAGCAGCATTAGGTTGAAACGTAAAGTACGGCGGCCCTCGTCTAACGACATTTACTGTTAACTTAGAATGACAAAATAAAACGCAGTGGGGCTTTCAGAAGTTTTTTTTTCTTTCAACAATAAACAATCTTGTTTGTCAAACAAGACAATAAAACATTTTTCAACTCTTTTCCCTGAGATTTTTTAAAAGCATTGACACGAACCACTTTTGAGTAGTCGAGGTTTGCGACTGCAAAATTTTGTAGCAGTACGTGGCCTGAGCTGTGGTTGACACTGTATTGCTATGACTCCCTATGAGAAAGAAGTCGAGGACATATTTGCAGACAAGCAGCTTCTGAAGTGGAAAACGCAGACCAGGTGGTGCGACTGTGGTTGAAAGACACCACACATTTGTGCACACGAGCGGCTTCGAAAGTTAAAAACAACCATCTCTGAGAGTTAGGTGGCTCTGACAACGTTGGACCTCTTTACACACGAGCGACCAACCCGACTACATTTTGGAGAAAAGTGGTTCATGTACCAAAAAGGCACTTAAGTGTCGTCATTTCTGACAAATAACCTCTCCTTTGACACGAAAACCATTTGTAGTAGATCAATTTTAATTTATATATAGGCCTATTTACCAAACCTAGGAGGAGAAGAAGACAGAAAAAAAAAAAACCCCCCACTCGTAAATATCAATCGATCAGAAACAAGACTTAAAATATAAAATAAACATAATTTTAATATAGATTACACAACTTATAAGCTTTCAACATACTAATTACAATCATTTGAAACCTTCTATTTACCATCCTTATAAGCTTTTCTATATTTTTTTCTTCTTTTTCTTCATAATATGTATCTTTTTTTAATAATAATATTTTATAGAATTGCAAATCTTTGCAATGTCTTCAAATAAACCTCCTCAGATCATTTTGTTTTGTTGTTGTTCTTGCCTACGTTTACGAGAGAAAACAAACGAGGAAACGATCGAAACGTCGAGTGAACTTATTAAACAGTGAACTGAAAGAAACCATGTGGTTAATATCCACAATATTTGGAAATAGGAAGCAAAAAAAAAATACATATGAGAATGAGGATCATTCTCAAGAGGGTAAAATACCCCCAAAAAAGTGGGGATAAAACCCCAATTTCATCAGTAATAATCATTAACAATAAAAACACGGATAGATCTTAAAACAAAAAAATTATCATTCTATCCACAACTAATACAACTAAACATTCGTCAAGAATCTGGCGAACATTCGTCAAAAATCTGGCGAACATTCGTCAAAAATCTGGCGAACATTTGCCAAAAATCTGGCGAACATTTGCCAAAAATCTGGCGAACATTCGTCAAAAATGTGGCGAACATTCGTCAAAAATCTGGCGAACATTCGTCAAAAATCTGGCGAACATTCGTCAAAAATCTGACGAACATTCGTCAAAAATCTGACGAACATTCGTCAAAAATCTGGCGAACATTCGCCAAAAATCTGGCGAACATTCGCCAAAAATCTGGCGAACATTCTTCAAAAATCTGGCGTACATTCGTCAAAAATCTGGCGAACATTCGTCAAAAATTTGGCGAACATTCGTCAAAAATCTGGCGAACATTCGTCAAAAATTTGGCAAAATTGGACAACTTTAAATATGAAAAATAAATGCCGCGAGTGTGTTATTTTAAATATTAACGTTTCTTTTTTAACATCGGGTCTATGGGCCCAAATAGAAAAACCAATGCTAGCAGCGCTCTTTGTGGAGATTTTTCGAAGTAATTTTGCGATGTATCCCCCTCTTAAACAACTGTTAAGAATACACCATCCTTAGATGTGTAAACCTACCATAATATTGCTATGCTATTCAATTGTAAACATGCCTAAATTTGAAAGTAACTTCCATTTATCACACATACACACACACACATGCCTATTTAGTACATTAACTGTACAATAGTACAACTTCCAACCAGATGAACTTAATGTTATTTATCTTTGTCTCAGGTGAAAGAGAATTGGGAAAGAGAAAAAAAAAGGTTATGGAACTTATGGGGCACATCGATTTTTTTTGTTCTCCTATCATTTTGTAGTTGATCTTTTGATGCAGTAAGTTCACGATAAACATCTACGAGCATACTATATGTAGATAGATCCCCCCAACCTTTAAATTTTGCAAATACACAAATAACTTAGTGAATAATTCGTAAGGATATGTCAAAGTCCATCCATATATTTCTATTATAAGCTAAATACCTTACTAGGGTCTATTATACATGTGTAGGCCTATATACAGTACTGTATAATAGATTTTTTTTCTAGAGTTGAGATCTAAAGTTTGCAATCGGAACTCAAAGAAATGGAAGATGATGACATTATTGATTGTAACAAGAGGCCAACCATATGCCATTTGGTTATGTCCGCGTTTTCATTTTCACAAAGAAACCACCAGAATACGAGCGAACGAACATACTGGAAGGGGAAAAAAAGGGGGTTATGTTGAGGGGTGAATACTAAAATAGTATAAATGTCCTTTTCTACCTACTGAAAAATCACCCTTTTCTATTCTGATGCTGATTTTTCTACCCATTCTTTTGCACAATATCACATTTGAGTCCATGACAAGTATCATTCAATAGGAAGAAAAACCTAGAAATTTTTTTTTATTCTTCTTTTTAATAAAATATATTTCTTGTTTTTGAAGTGAATTCAAGCAGATGTAAACATATATGAAATATAGAAGGTTACTGTTTTGAGAGTATATATAATCGAGAGAAAAAAAGCAATGTTGAACTTCAAAAGCAGAAGAAGAAAAAAAAACCGTCTTCCAGTTGTTTTTCAATGAGTATGACACAACTTTGCACTTTCCTAGAAAAGTTACTTTGATTTTTTAAAAAAAAATGTTTATTGATATTTCAAAATAAAATTAAATTCATTAATAATTAAGTAACATCGAGCGATACCTTTGAAGATAAATATTTTGTGCCGTAGTTTTAAAAATGTCTATTGCTGTAGCTTTAAAGCCACTGCTTGATTTTGCATTACAATATCAAGCATCGATATGCTGCATGCATATTAGCGTCAAAATCTAACCTCTAGCATGCTAAAAAAAAGATACGTACATGTAGCTGCTATGCCATATAATGCCATTCACTTTTCTTGTAATCTGATTGGTTAGGTCGTATTTCAACACTATTATCTGCTGAAAATATCAGAAAAAATGGAAGCTACAGAAAAGCAAGCAACAATTGGGGTTTTAAAGCCGCATTCACACTCGGCTGATTGCTGCTGGCTGGTTGTAGCCCTCTAGTAGCGTAATGTGAACCACAACCAGTGGCTGCTTTCACCAGCAGGTCAGAGGAGTAGTTGGGCACAGCCAGAAAAGTTCTTTTAGATTGGTTACGTGTTTGATTCTGTTTGTTATATAGGTTTGTTATTGGTCTGATGCTCATAAAAGGGGCGGGGCTAACAGAATTTTTTCTGGCTGCGCCCAACTGCTTTTGCAGGTCAGTGATTTTGATAGCAGCTTGTGAGCACAGGCAGTTAGAAATCGGTCAAAACTTCAGTTGGGTCCGCCCCTTGTTATGACGACCGGCAACTTCTAATTGGCTGGTTATGTAGTCTGACGTCACATGCTCCGTCCTTTTCAACGTCGAACCACACAAACGCCTTAATGAATAAGCGTCAAACTGAGGCGTCACTTAGGCATTTATTCAGACAGGCAGTTAGAAATCGGTCAAAACTTCAGTTGGCTCCGCCCTTATTATGACGACCGGCAACTACTAATTGATTTGTTGTGTGGTTCGATGTTGAAAAGGGCGAAGCATGTGACGTCAGACTACATAACCAACTAATTAGAAGTTGCCAGTCGTCATAACAAGGACGGAGCCAACTGAAGTTTTGACCGATTTCTAACTGCCTGTATAAAATGCGGAAGGGGGTATGTTTCTTCTATTTTTCACCAGTTGAAATTTTCGAAAAGGTTCAAATTTTCACCCCAATGGAAACAAGGCCTTACATTGGAAATGATAACATCAAGCAAAATGTATTCCTTAATGGAAAAAACGTATTTTATGCTAAAGTCCCATATCCCATATATACAAGAATCAAGTGTAGTATTAATTACTGAGTACGGTTTAAATTATACTCTTATTAAAATAAAATAATAAGAAATTATGGAACAGTTTAAAATTACAACAAAAAAAATCAATATTCTCAACAAAGAAAAGAAGAAAAAAATCTTATTCGAGAACCAAAATCTTAAGTAATTTTAATTTTAGCATTCAAAAAAATATATAAACATAACAAAAAAAATCTGTATTTGTTCTAATGCCGAACAGAAAGCAAAGCAAAAAATATATGCAAATTTTACTGATCCCTATGTAAATATCATTGAATTAACATCTAGTAAGGAAGGAGGATCGAATCCTTGTTGTATAATGATACTAATACATATATGAACCAGCTTTATTTAACAATTTTTTTTTTTTTCATTTTGTCCCCCCCCCCCTTGAAATTATCTCTTAAAAATGTGCAATGGAACAAAATGAACAAAAAATCTCTACATGAATAATCTTAAATTAACCAATGCATGAACGAACGTAACTAATTAAATACATGAGAAGAAAAAAAAAAAAGCTCCATATTAAGTATTATAATACAGGGTGTGGCAAATATCTCCAGTTATTGTTCGAAAGGAGAAAATTTAATTTGGAAAATGGCCAGTAAAAATCACTTTTCCTGGTTTTCCAATACAAAAAGTTATACCGAACCTTTTGAAATTTGAACTATAATTAAATTAAAGACGGTGTCTATGCATTGAAAAACCTTAAGCCCCGTTTTCACGATGATAGAGTTGCTGTCATGAGAGCAGCAACTATCGCGAGAACCATGTTAGTCACTATCACACTGTAGCGATAGTGACTATCACAACTATCTCGTTTGACTAGATAGTTGATAGTACTGTTTCAACAGTAATAGTTGTTGAGTGACCGCCTCTTGTAGGGAAATATCCACTTTGTAGGGAAATTTGGCTTCTGGAGGAAGAGAGAGAGAGGAAACACTGTTGACTCAATGATATCCTGTGAAGTTAAGCTGACGCTACACGTAGCAACAGTCAAGCAACAATACTAGTTGTAGCAACAGTAGTTTCCTATTTGTTGCAAGCAACACCTATGATACATGTTGCAACGTTCATGAAACTTAAATGAAAACAACAACCAATGCTCTGAAGGCAACCACTGCCAATGAAGGCAAAAACCTGAAGCTCTGATGTTAATTTTCAAGCTTCGCAGGCTGCTTTGCTGCTTAGCAAGAGAGTATAAACCAACCCATAACTTTAAACTAATTTTGAGTTGTGCCACTCTTCTCTAGCCTAGGTGCGAAATGAGCACACACACTACAGTGTAACACAATCACTCTGAAAAATTGTTCAGCAGGGCGTTTAAAAATGAAGGATAGTTTGTATGATATCGACACAAATCACGTCTGTAGTAAAGAATGAAACAAGTAAAATGAATTACTTGGAGCCGTAAAGAATGATTGGAATTGAACACTTTGGTTTTAGGATGCATCATTTGTAACGAAGTCTAATGACACTCAAAAAGTGGTTCATGTGAATGCCTTCTCCTGCATTCTATTCTGTAAGAAATGCTGGCTATTTGGAAGCTACAATCCTCCTTTTATCAATGAAACAAACCTATTCCTTGTTCTCAAATGCACCCCTTTTTTAAACCAGCGAAATAAATAACATAGAATTATTCAAATTTTAAAAAAATTCCTTTTTCAAGTCTCTGCATGTGTGATCCATCCCTAACTGAAAAATAGCCTAAAGTCTACTAAAATGTTGCGTATAATTAGAATAAAATTACATATACAATTTTCCCCCCATTAAGAAACTTAAAAAGTAAATTACCCACTTATAAATTTGAGCATTTCTTAGTTTCTTATTAATTCAAGAGCAAAAAAAAAAAACACATGAAGTAATTTCAGTTACTAGTGCGACTACAATGTATAATGTGACAATGTAGAAATATGCAAAAATTGTAATGACATCATACATTTTCCACATCCTTCCTCATTAAAAAGGCTAAAATTTCTACGCAAATAAAACTCAAAAATGTGCAAATTATTTGTGTTTTTTCCTCTCAAAATTATACGTTAAATAAACCCCCCAAAACCGCAAAATATCTTAAGACAATTTTGTGTTTTATGCAAATAAAAATGCAAAATTAAAAAAATTTCGTTTTTTGCAAAAAAAAAAAAAAAGTTTTTTTTTAATACAAGAAATAAGTGAAATATTGCAACTTTATGCAAATTTTCAAAGATTATGCAAATTGTTCATTTTAATTTTGAATTAATATGCTTATTATTGTCCATATGACACTTGTTTGATATAGTGTAACCCATAAGAGACTCTTGAACCTTCATTATGGTGTTTTTGAGCATTTTATGCAAACTTTCAACTTCCCTTAACGAATTCCACTTTTATCAGTACATTTAAAGCGTGCTCCATAAAAAAAAATACTTGTGTAAATTACAAAGTAGATGGCGCCTGCAACCCTTCCATAAGTGGCAAACTACACTCGTCGCCAATTTAGTTTAAATAGAATGCAGCCTTTTAGCCTCTAAAAGCGTCCAAAACAACCTTAATTATCAGAGCACGTGGACAAACTTACACCCAGAACACAATATAAGTGACGAGAGAGCACGTGTAGAGAAATAGCGATGACGCAATTAAAAGTTTACCACGTGCAGAAAAAAAAAGGAAGGAAGGTGAGTGTCAAGAGTTGAAGAATGTCAGTATGGGAGGAGGGCCTATGGGAGGGGAGCCTCCTATAGGCCAGGCATTTAGAAATCAGGACAAACTTCAGTTGGCTCCGCCCTTTTTATGATGACAGGCAACTTCTAATTGGTTTGTTGTGTAGTTCGACGTTGAAAAGAGCGGAGCAGGTGACGTCAGACAACATAAGCAACCAATTAGAAGTTGCCGGTCGTCATAAAAAGGGCGGAGCCAACTGAAGTTCGTCCCGATTTCTAAATGCCTGTTCTTATAGGAGGTTGTGACTAAAATCAGTGCAGAAAAGTACAATTTGTACTATTTTCTCACAAACACCCTGCAATTTGCTGCCATTTACGAAAAAAATACACTAATCAAAGTGCAAATATTTGCATCATTTTTTTTTAAACGAATTTAAATTGAGACAAAAAAAAATACATTTTTTTGTGGCTCTCATGTCATATTTGAATATAAAAACAGTTTTTAGTAATCATCATCATCATTATTCTCATCAGAATAAAACATACCACAAAAAAAGAGCCACAAATACGATCAAAATAAAATGAAACCTCCACAATTTCCATCATCATTATCATCATCATCATCAAAAGATATTTTTAAAATAGTAAAACGCTTTAAGCACTTGGCACCAATGTCACTAATAAAAATGAAAATCGACATCATCATCCGTGATTCAAAATCAAATCTCTCTTCCTTTCCGTGCTTTTAAGTTCAAGTGTAGCTTTTTTTAAGACTAAAAAAAAACCCATTCGTAAAAAAAAACGACCACTCTTGATTTCTTCGTTAAATATCCCAATTGGCAAAGTGAAAAAAAACCCGCCATGTAGTAAGTGCACAAAATGGGCACAAAGAGAATTAGGTAGTATTATAAGAATTGAGAACAGCCAAACAATTCTGGTTTGTCAATCCTGGATTGTTTCTCAAAATCTTCGTAGACAATTCAAACCATTTCTGTCCTGTTTTTCTTTGGGTTTGTCTTCTGAATTCGTTTGTCGCAAGAACCTAATTTTTAAATAATTTCTCAATTTCCCATCATCTAAACATCCAAAGCTTGTCAATCCACGCCACATAACCATCCAGTTTCCTTCAGTTTATTCCAAAATGTCAAAAATTGAGGTGTACACGTGCACAAAGTGAGCACAAGGGGAAGAGAAAGAGAGAGAGAAGGAGAATTAAGTATTATAATTTATAAGATTTGAGTACAGACAATCAATTCTGGCTTGACAATCCTGGATTGTTTCTCAAAATCGTCGTAGACAATTCAAACCATTTCTGTTCTGTTTTTCTTTGGGTTTTTTTCTTCTGAAATTGTAACAAGAACCTAATTTGTAAATTTTTCTAAATAATTTCCAATTTTCCCATCATCTAACCATCCAAAGATTGTCACAATCCACGCCACATACCATCCAGTTCATTCCAAAAATTAAAAGTGTCCTTCTGGCCAAGAAAATTCTTTAAATGTTAAAATTTGAAAAAAAAAAAAGAGCAAATAAAAGATGAATTAATTAAAAGCGTTAAACGCTTCTTGAATTATTCTATCCTTTCAGGCGAGACTGAATGTGTTTAAGAAACTAGAAGGGTAAACTCCAAATCACTTAAAATGTTTTTTTTATGTTGATTATCTTTCAAAATAAACTTTTTTTTATGTGAATTTTTAAAATGACATAACTTTAAGCAGAGATTCATATTTTGCCATATTTTTCTTAAATTTTGTGCTCCTGGAAATTTTGTTGCATTAAAAAGCCAAGATTGACAAACCAGAATTGATCGTTTGTACTCATTATCTTGAGAAAACAAGAAGAAGAAGAAGAAAAAAAGAAACTCATAATAAAAACTAAGCTCTGAAAAACATCAAACTTAACTCATTGACTGATAGGTAGGATTTTCTCTCTCTTTCTTTCTTTCTTTCTCTATCCAAGAAGTTGATGTTAAAAGTCATTTCTTTCAATCTTGTGTTCTCTCTCTCTCTCTCTTTTTCTGTGTATCTTCTATGAGTTTGTCTCTCTCATTGAATGCTTTCTTCCCTCCGAAAAAGAACGACGATGGTTCGATGATATCCCATAATACCAAACACTACTACTACTACTACTACTACTACTACTACTACTACTACTACTACTGTGAACGAGTAGCTTAGAAATTTCGTTAGACCCACCAGATGCTTCAAATGCTTCAAATAAAGCAGAAGCAAAACAGCGGCAAGAAAACTACTTACGACACAACCGAGAAAAAAAAACCTACAATTTTTCAACAAAATATCTTTTCGCTTTTTTTCCCCCAAAACAAAGTTTTACAAAAAAAATACTATTTCTCAGCAAAGTAAAAACATTTAAAAAAAATTCTTCTATGAGTGTTCTCTCTTATTAAGTTTGTGTGAAATTTAATATATTAAAATTATTATTTTAAAACATCTTTTTTTCGTGAGCGGAAGTGGTGTGGTTTATGTGTTTTTTGTTTGAATTTCATCATAATCATCATCATCAAAACATGGATTAACTCAACATTGACAAAATTTCGTGTAGTTTTTATTTTTCTTCTTCTCCGTGTGTCTCTCTGGATACAAAATTGGTTGTCGTCATCGACACTTTTTCCTCGAGTTTCTCCGACTAGTTTTCTTTTATGCTCTTCGTTCAACTCTTTCCACGGTTGTTGTTTTTTTCTCTCTCGAAGTTCTACCGAAGATAAAACCCAAGGAGTTAAATTAAACTAAATCAATCATTATAAATAGGGCCTCTTTTTTTGTCTTTGTTTTACTACATTTTTTTTAAAAAAAAAGCAGAAAAAATTATATAAGATATTCATTTCTCTTATCACATAGTTTCCAGTCTCATTTATTTTTTAAGGTTTCTTAATTGTTCTCTCTTAAATAAACCACAAGAGAATATCAAATATCAAATATTTTACCTGATTGATTACAACAACAACAACCAAAAAAAAAACACCTCACAAACTTTGGAATTTGTTCAAAGTGTTATTATTATTTTTTTTAAAAAAAATAATAAATTGCATTCCTTTCAAACTAACACGTAAAATTGAATAATTATCCGTTTAAATTAATTGCAGATAAAATTAATTAATGTATTTTAGTGTTAAAAACATTATCCGAATAACTAATACAAGTTTACAAATTTGATGTAAAAACCTTTAAAGAGGATCATTTTTTTAGAAGAAGAAAAAATAAGTTTGAAAAAAAGTTTCCAACTTTTGGAAGTTATTATTATTATTCTGAAATAATATAAAAAAGTGTTATTTTTACTCAATTTTGGATTACTGTTTCATGTTGTATTGGATTCTCAACACGAACAGGTAAGATTTTCAAAATAATTATGAATTTATGAAATAATAATTAATTAATGACAGCTTTTATTTTTAAATAACAAAAACGTTGCTAATACCTTTTACACACACACATGAGTTAAATGAATTCAAATTAAATGTGTTTAGGTGAATTATACGGAATCCAGTTAAGGACATGGACACCAAATAAAAATTGACTTTATTATTTAATATGTTTTAAATTGAAATACTAAATCAATATTTTATTTATTATATTTAAGTATTAACTCAATATTTTCAGATTACTAACTGAATAAATTGAATTCGACGACATATTGTTTAGTTGGTCCTTCACAGGGCTCTGTAGAACACGTTTATTATTTGAATGCATTTAAATTATCAGGTGTGTGTACTAGGTATTAAAATGGTTTAATAAGTGTAAAAAAACGCCTCTCCTCAAGTGCAAAATAGAAACTTTAATGTTGTTTTAGAAACTAGAAGAGTAAGCTCAATCATTTTAAGGTATTTTCATGTTGATATATTTTCAAAATAAGCTATTTTTATGTTCATTTTTTTTTAAATAATGAAAATATCTCTTTGAATGATTGAGCGACCCTTCTAGTTTCTAAAACACTTTCTAATTTAATTTTGCTCTACTGAAGAAGAAAAAAACCAGAATAACCAGAGTTCGAAAAAAAAATCAGCTGTTTGTAGAAACCAATCTTAAAAGAATCCGGCGCCCAGCCGCGGATTTCATTGATGGTTTTTTTTTTTCTGCACATGTGGTCGAACCATTCGTTGACTGTTATGATGGGGTCGTTCAATGTCAATATTGCTAGAAATTTCGACTACAGGTTATTCTGTCTTTGGAGAATAAATTAAAAAAAAAAACTTGAAAATGTTTTAGAAACTAGAATGGTAGCTCAATCACCTTAAGGATATTTTCATGTTGATATCTTCTTAAATAAAGCTTTTATAAATAAAAATTAAAACATATTAGAGCTCGGATTTTTATGCAAAATATCAAGCAAGTGTTTCACAATCTGTGGCCCAATTGCCAATTGTGTAATAACAATCCCATTATTTTTAGAGGCTAAAACTTCGACTAGAACTCCAGTTGACAACTGACAGTAAGTAATCTTAGCCTCTAACCAGCCTTTTTTTTGATCAGGAAAGGACTGGAATTGCACTAATGACGATAACTACTTCACAAATTGGCACTTGAGCCACAGATTGAGAAACATTTGCTTGATATTTTGCATAAAAATCCGAGCCCTACATATAATCTGCTTAAAATATGAGTCATTTTGAAACTCACATAAAAAGTTTATTTTGAAAGAAGACAAACATTAAAATATCTCTTAGTGATTGAGTAACCAGTCTAGTTGTTTTTTTGTAAACCACATTCAAGTTTCTCTTTTAATTTTACACCTGAAACTCGAAATTAATCATTGAGAGGCGGCGTTTACACTTGAAAACCAACAGAAGATAACTGATTATATTTTTGCTATTATGGTCCTCTAAACACACCAAAAAAAAAACGACTATTTCCAGTTCGTTTCGTTAAGAGAGCCAACGAAAAGAGAACTTTTATTCACAATTTCATGACAACAGAATCCATTACGAAACAATAATTTCAAACAATGTAATTCTTAATTTTTATTACTGTATAATAATAATAATAATAATAATGCAGAAAAGTAGGCCTAATAAAAAAAACCTATGAAATTCTCTGTTTAAAAACTCGGATAAATCGACCATCTGGTGGTTTTTCGGTTTTTCTTTTCACGTTTAAAGAAGTTTTCACGTTTCAGTTAATTTTATCAGGTGAGAAAAAATGAAATCAATAGAAAATAAAAGTTATGTCCTTCCCACACACTCATAACAAATAACAATTTAAAGATAAAACTCATTTATAAAAAAAAACTGTGTGAAAATTAAGAGTAATACCTAGTACACACAGCTGATAATTTAAATGCATTTAAATATTAAACGTGTTCTACAGAGCCCTGTAATACCTTGTACTCACTCACACATGAGTTAAATGAATTCAAATTAAATGTGTTTAAGGTGAATTATACGGAATCCAGTTAAGGACACATAAACACCAAATAAAAATTGACTATTAATATTTTAAATTGAAATACTAAACCAATATTTTAATGTCAATAGTTTTTATTATTATATTTAAGTTAATTAACTCACTATTTTGAGATTATTAACTGAATAAATTGAGTTCGACGACGTATTGTTTGTTTGCCCTTCACAGGGGGCTCTGTAGAACACGTTTATTATTTAAATGCATTTAAATTATCAGGTGTGTGTACTAGGTATTATACACACATGAGTTAAATGAATTCAAATTAAATGTGTTTAGGTGAATTATACGGAATCCAGTTAAGGACATGAACACCAAATAAAAATTGACTTTAATTATTACTATTTTAAATTGAAATACTAAATCAATATTTTGTCAATCGTTTATATAATTATATTTAAGTTAATTAACTCGATATTTTCAGATTATTAACTGAATAAATTGAGTTCGACGAGATAGTTTGTTTGTCCTTCACAGGGCTCTGTAGAACACGTTTATTATTTAAATGCGTTTAAATTATCAGGTGTGTGTACTAGGTATAAAGGACAAACAAACAATATATCGAATTCAATTTATTCAGTTAATACTTAAATATAATTTATATAAACTATTGACAATTTAGTATTTCAATTTAAAATACTGTAATAATAAAGACAATTTTTATTTGGTGTTCATGTGTCCTTAACTGGATTCCGTATAAATTCACCTATAAACACATTTAATTTGAATTCATTTCAATTCAAGGGGGCATAATATAAAGAAAAACAGAACCGATCCCACTTGACAGATGGTTAATGTCTTTACGATCAATGTTAAAATTATTAATATTTCAAACCATTTTCGTTTGATCTAAAATAATTTCACCGTTATTCTCTGATAAAACCGTCATAATCAATCAACCTCAAATATGACGACGACCACCTGGATTTACAATATTTAAAAACGTCTTATCGCAATTTAATTACGTTCAAGTTTGAAGATTTTAATTTATGTAAAACCATATATTGTCATTTAAAAAGTGATACCACGTAACTAACAAAATATAAATTTTACAAGAGGAACAAAAAAAAAACGTTATAATGCAAATTTAAGGTTTTTTTTTACACAATTTTTTTTTTTGCAAATAAAATTATTTGGACGTTTTTTTGAGCCATAATTAATATAATTATGTTACGTACGTGTGACATCACAAACAATTTTTTTCTTCTAAATATTCGCAAAATTACATTAAATGGATTTGAACACCTCCTCTACCAGTCAATATCTTTTAAAATAAATCATTGTTTATTTTGCGACATTTTTCGAACGATGCACTTATTTTTTTTCTGATTTTTTATGCCAAAACCTCAAAAGCACAAAAAAATGTTACTTACATGGTATCACTTCTTAACCAACGTAATATTTTTTAACATTAAATTATTATTTTTTTCGTTTATTTTAATGTGGTTATAAAATGTATATGTAAAATGCAATATTGCAAAATGCAAAATGAAGAGAAACATGAATGCTGTTTTAGAAAACTAGAAAGGTAGCTTTTATCACTAATACCTAGTACACACACCTGATAATGTAAATGCATTTAAATAATGTGTTCTACAGGGCACTCTGTGAAGGGCAAACAAACAATATGTCGTCAAATTCAATTTATTCAGTTAATTTTCTGAAAATATTGTGTTAATACTTAAGTATAATTTATATAAATTATTGACAAAATATTGAATTAGTATTTCAATTTAAAATATTGATAATAAAAGTCAATTTTTATTTGGTGTTCATGTCCTTAACTGGATTCCGTATAAATTCACCTAAACACATTTAATTTGAATTCATTTAACTTATGTGTGAGTACAAGGTATAAGACTCACGATATCAAAGCAAAATGTTCAACAATTTGTGGCTCAAGTGCCAATTGTGAAGTAATCGTCTTCAATAGAAACCAACTAACTGCAATTATGCTTTTTCTACTCAAAAAGGCTGGTTAGAGATTAGATTTCTAGTTACTATCAGTTGTTAACTAGAGAGGTCTAGCCTCAAGCCAAATGTTTTTGATTGAAAGAAAAACTATTAGCTGATCTTAAATGGGATTGTTGTTACTTTCACAATTGGCACTTGGGCCACAGATTGAGAAACATTTGCTTGATATTTTGCATAAAAATCTGAGCCCTATTTAATCACTTTAAGGAATTTTCATGTTGATATCTTTCAAATGAAATGTCTCGGACAAGTTTTCTTTATAGATGTTGTTTCCGGACGCGACTTTTCTGTTTTCTTTACAGCTTTTTCTTCAAATCTGTCTGATTATGGTCCAATTTCAATTTTTCCCCAAAACCGTTCTTATTTTGTGTAATTCTTGTGAACCATTGGTCAGTGTCATGTCCTCATTTGTTATACGTGTATACATACGACAAACACACAAAAACAGAAACCAAGTTGAAAACCAGATCGAAAGCGACCTAAAAACATCAATCAGAAGCAGCCTGCCTACACTTAATGTAGTTTTAATTTAAAATTCTTGAAACAAAAACAAAAAGGAAGATGAGATGTCCTAACAACTTGAAAGATTGTCACGCAAATTCTGTTATTTCACTACTATGTATGCCAGTCGACAAAACACTAAAGAGGTTGTAACACACCAAGACCACTTTTTGACAACAAAATGAAGTTGAAAGTGGTTTGGCTGTGGTTGCAATGTTATTTTCTATGGAAAGTAAAACGTGGTTGGTTTTGGCGACAACTCCGACTTCATTTTGCAGTCGAAAAGTGGCCCAAAAAACCCGGTCTGTGTGTCAAGTGCCTTAAAAGGCTGTGTTTATAGTCAACACTTCACGCTGATGCCCTGTACCAAGTTGTATTCAAACTGTACAGAAATCAGTGAGGACACCCGACAGCAAAATGCCGATTAATTGCTAAATTCTTTGTTTTTTTTTTTAAAAAAAGAACAATCGATATCGATTTGAATCAATGTAGAGAAATCAATATAAAGCTCTCTTTCTATAATAAGAACAATACATTTTTTAAATATTAAAACTTACTATAAATAAACTCCGTTGAATCCATTTCAATAAACAGTGGACAAACTATTTTGAAACAGATTTTTCTTACAAATCGATTTGACTTTTTTAAAAAAAATATATATAAAAAAAGAGTACGAAACGACGACGATAACAATAAAGAAGAAATAGCTACTCGAAATGTTCGATCAAAATTGCCAAATTCCCCCGCCCCCCCCCCCCCAAAAAAAATAAGGTTAAGTGAACGAGATAAAAATCGAAGATCACTGAAATTGATTCAAATTTATCGAAGCACTTTATCAAAATAGTTGGAAAAAACATCAGACACAGAAATTTATATTTCATGTGGTTTTTTTCTTACATTACATTAAAAAAAAACTAAAATGTCTTTCAAGTGTTTGAAACAAAAAAAAAAGGTTTGTAATGTTCGAAACCGGTAGAACCGGATCGACAATTACTGAAACTGATAGAACCAGTTCGGTAGTATAGGTCAAACTGATAAGAACTAGCTCCGAACCGAGTAGAATCGGTTCGGTTCTACCCTTTGCAAGAACAGCCCGACATTGAAGAAAATCATGCACGAGATTCACTAAGATTCACCGAGATTCACAGCATATCGTGTATTATGAAAAGTCATTTTACGTTTTTATCCGCGTTTTACTGTATATCCAGAACAGAATTGAAATTTGAAAGTTCAGTAAAACGCGGATAAAAAGTAAAATGGCCTGCAATACAGTACGAGATTCACCCCGAATATCCGACCCTTTACCACCTCTAACTAATAATGTGCTGCGCAAATTTGCGAATGCATATTGAGAACCGGTTCTGATCAGTTCGTCGATCTTGACGAACCGGTTCATAATATGCATTAGTAAATTTGCGCAGCAAATCAGAACCGCTTTCCAACAAAAAAAAAAAAAATCGCAAACAGTGAACGGATTAAACCGGTTCAGAACCGAATATAGAAACGGTTCGGTTGTACCCGTTGCCACCTCTATATTGTATGAACAGGAATATGTTATTCTATATTAAAATATTTCCGTACTTGCTCGTTAGTGGTATATACCATTGAAAACATGCAAAATAAAAAGTAATTTAGGAAGTTGACATTTCTGGAGAGCTTGTTTTTAGGCCTAATCCTTTTAGCCTTCCAAGAATTGGCGTTTTTTTCTTCCTTCAGAGAGAGTTTAACTCGACCTAATCATTGTTAACGAAACACCATTTCTAAAAATATAAAACTAGTTCAAAAGTATAAAGATGTTAAAACAACAAAAAAAAATGTGTAGTTTCTAAAAAAAAACATACAACTGTCTCAATTTTAGCACTGATATTTGTCGCGCATCTTAATTAAAGCCTGAGACACACTTATGTGTTCCAACGTTGGATCCAACATTGTACCCATATTTTTGCCTTCAGGTGGACACTTGTATGTTCTCAATTGATGAACCGGTCAGACTTAAAGCCTCGTTTTAAACGGTGGCGATAGTTCTATCGTGAGAGTAGCTGTCATGAAAGTTGTGATAGTTCACTCTCTCACGATAGCAACTGTCTACACGTGTTGAAGTAATGGCGATAGTTCTGTCACATGTCACAGTGTGACGTCTACTTCACAGATATCATTTAGTCAATAACAGTGTTGCTTTTCTCTCCCTCCATCAGAAGCCAAATTTTCCTACAAAGTGGATATTTCCCTACAAGCGGTGGTCACACAACTCTTACTATCGCGACAGTACTATCAACTATCTAGTCAAAACGAGGTAGTTGTGATAGCCACTATCGCAACAGTGTAATAGTGACTATCATGTTGGTCTGCACGATGATAGTTCTCGCGATAGTTGCTGCTCTCATCATGACAGCAGCTCTATCATCGTGAAAACGGGGCTTAAGTGAGTCAAACATTGTGGTAAACATTGGAAAAGGAAACAAGACACCTGCCCGACGAATATGCCTTACAATGTCGAAACGTTGGCCTCTCAGGCATCCGAACCTCGAAAAAGTTCAAATTTTCACCCTGGCAATGGAAACAAGGCATTACAGAGTCAAATTTATTCATCAAAATTTGAAACCATTTGACATAATTCAGACGTCACTAATCGTCTGCCGTTAGCCGCGCTTACTTGAACAGAAGAACATCCAAGTTAGCAATTAATAAGATGACGAGGTTATAATTTTATATAAAAGCAAATAAATTGTTGACACTTTGCATTCCAGAGACAATTTGCCCAATTGTTCTTATTATACCATAATGCACAATTATTGTTAATTGAATTCAATTTCAGTTACGAAGTAAAGGTCATATTCATAATTATATTGTTAACTTATAAGATAAGTCAAAACTAGTGCTTGCTTTTTAAAAAAAACTCATGATTTTTTGTTTTAAAAAAAGTTGATGAGTTTAGCACTAGCTTCGACTTATCTTACAGCTAGCATTGCACACCCATAATTAGTATTAATTACTAATTATTTGAAATCGCTCTAAACGTACTTATTATATGGAGGGCCCCCTCTCTCGCCTTCCAAATTAATAATGACTGAGAAACATGAAAACAGGTCATTTAGAAATCAGAGAGAACTTCAGTTGGCTCCGCCCTTGTTATAACGACCGGCAACTTCTAATTGGTTTGTTGTGTGGCTCGACGTTGAAAAGGGCGGAGCATGTGACGTCAGACTACATAACCAAACAATTAGAAGTTGCGTTCGTCATAAAAAGGGCGGAGCCAACTGAAGTTCTCCCCGATTTCTAAATGCCTGTAACATGAAAAGGTTAACTATTTTGATGTTTAAGATGAATTTATCATTCATTCATCTTATCTAAAGAAGATTAAAGCTTATTCAATTCAGCGTTAACTTCAAGATTAGAGCTTATATCGCCGAGCTTCCAAGATAAATTATTATTCAGTTTGAGAGAGAGAGAGAGAGAGAGAGAGAGAGAGAGAGAGAGAGAATTAAAGAGAGAGTGAATTTAAGAAGTGAGAAAAAAAGTTGTACAAATTTAAAATTCTTCTTTTGCATCTGAATATATTTATAAGGATTAACACAACAACCATAAAAATAATCAAACAAATTCTCAAACAAGTTAAGTGTGACAGAATTGGAATTAATTATCCACTTTTGTAGAACTCTGAAAAAAGAATAGAAAAAAAAACCATTCTTCAAAATGTCCAAACATATCTGGAGAACCGAACCGAACCGTTTCTACTCGGTTCGGAACCAATTTAACCAGTTCCCAATATGCATTATCAGATTTGTGCACAGGCATTTAGTATTCGGGAAGAACTTCAGTTGGCTCCGCCCTTGTTATGACGACCGGCAACTTCTAATTGGTTTGTTGCGTGGTTCGACGTTGAAAAGGGCGGAGCATGTGACGTCAGACTACATAACCAACCTATTAGAAGTTGCCGGTCGTCATAAAAAGGGCGGAGCCAACTTGTGTTCGTCCCGATTTTTCTAAATACCTGCGCACAAATCTGCTAATACGTTTGAACCAGTTTGTCAAGATCGACGAACTGATCAGAACCGGTTCTCCAATATGCATTAGAAGATTTCCACCACAGCACATTCGTTAGATGGGGGCAAAGGAAAGAACCGAACTGAATCTACTCGGTTCGGAACCAGTTCTTATCAGTTCGACGTATACTGGCAAACCGGTTCTATCAGTCCCAGTAATTGGCCACCCGGTTCTACCAGCTACGAACCACTGACATCTCTACCATTAAAAGTAGAATGAGATTATTTAAATATTACCCGAGAGCACTTTAGCAGTTTTTTTTTTTATAAATTAATCAATTTATGGTCGTCGTCGAGGTTTTTCTGAATTTAAACGAAGAGGATTTACTCGAATGACAAAAAGTGAAAGGGGGGGAAAAAAAGGGATTTCGAAAAAAAAAAACCCAAAAAACTGAGGGTTATCTTTAGTCTTGTACTTAGCACACCAGTAAGTTCTATTTATTTTCAGAATTAGAACACTTTTGTGTTCACTCTTTGTTGCTGCTGCTGTCTGTCTAAATTTGGAAGCACTAGTGGGCCAATTTTTGGAATACTTATTCCTGACGAGTACGACCGACCGACCAGCTCGATCGGACGACAGCTTCTGTCCAAAGAAACACGAACATAGATATTCGTAAAACGATACTTGTTATATCTTTGTTGCTTTGCAACAAGCAACAAAGAGTCTCTTTACGATAAAGAAACCGGAAGTCATTTTGCTGGTGGATGGATTGATAGATCTGGGTCGAACAACTCAACATGTTGACCCGATATTCGAGTTAATTGCTTTGCTAATATATGCTTTATTTTATTGTTTCGGATGTTCAAGATATGAACCCACTGTTCATATATCTTGAACATCCGAAACAATAAAACAAATCCATCAACGTAGTTAATTAGTTATGATTTTTTTTTAAAAAAATAATTACAATTTATATAGGCTTATTATAGTCGTCCTTCATGTGACTCAAACTGAGTATTCACTAAAAGAGCGAGCAAAAGCATACGTTTTTGCTCGTGTTCACTTGAAATGCTCACTTTGCTTCCATACACGAGCGAGATTATGTTCTTGTTCGCAGTTGATCCATCGCTTACAAAAAGCACTCTAGTGTCTGAAGGTGATACAATAATCACCGTCCACACTAAACAAGCACGAACAAGTCTTCTTCTTTGATGTACCATCATCCATCCGATCATTTTCGAACACGAGCGAGCAAAACCGGCTCGCTAACCAGTATTCATCAGACTATTATTGAGTGAGAATGCTCGCTCGGTCTTGCTCGATTTTTTTGGGTGAATACTAGGGATGGGACATTCGAATCCTCGAATCTTGAAAAATATGTGAGATTCGAAAACTCGAATCTTTGCGCTTTTTTCGTCTTTCGAATATTTCGAATCCTAACCTTAAAAAAAACTGTTAAAAACTTTGGTAAAATTAGTTTTAATTCCATTGACGTCCAATAGAAGCGTTCACTACGCGTTCCTCGTTCATTAGGGCAGAAGCGCGGAGTAGCAGGACGCGGCACAAGCTCTGAAAAAAGTCTGGAACTTCTTGAAAGCTGAGCGTCCACAAAATCCGTGACGCGGCGTGCCGTGCCCCCGAACTAGTGGACGTTCAGCTTTAAATTTAAACAACAAAGGGCCTAAAAAGGATTTCTTGAATCCCTTTTTGTTCTTCAAATGTATTTGTGATTCTCAATATTACGGAATTCACAATTTCCGTTAAATTATTGAACGGTTTTCAGGATATAATTCAATAAGAAAAAAGCTATAACCGTTTGTTTTTTTCCGATTTCATTTTGAGCCTTTAAAAAAAGAAAACTTTTATAACACAATTGTAACTAGATATTTAAAGTAGTTAAAATTCGATCTTCTGGCTTCGTGACAAACTAAAAAAAAACATTCTTGCAAGTGACTTTCTAAAAGAATTTCTCAAATTTGGAATGAAAATGGAAGAAATAAGATATTCTGTGCGAAAAAGACACTGAAATGCCAATCTTCTTCTCCGTATTTTTATATGAAAAGATGAAAACGTTAAGAAATCCCTAGCTATCCATTTATTACTTCCAAACCTGAACTTGATCTTCGAGACGTAGCCTATAAAATGGAATTCAAGAAGATTAAAAAAAAAGAAGCTAAAACAAGAAACGAACTGAAAATACAGTTCCGGAAATCATGTCAGTGTCACCACATTTCAGAAAAAATTTAGCTTTAAAACACTATAATTAATGCCCGTTTATGTTTTAAAACACAAACGTCAAACTTTAAAACTAAAAAATATTTCAGTAAAACGTCTAATTGAACCCCACTGGCCAACATGTGGTCATAATTTAAACATAACTTCTCTAAAATTAGAAACAGAACGAAAATTAGCCTCGAATGAGGATATTTTAAATCTCTTTAAATCACGAGAAACCTATCGAGTTATCGTCGTTCAAGAAGTGAAATATCAATTGATTCTCAGCTTTCACAGTTAAAAATGAGAGGCTAAATGGCACTTAAGAAATAGCTTACTAAAGATTTCAATAAAATACGGCTAGCTTTATTCCTACAGGGTGGCACAAATGTACAACCGGCATTTAGAAATCGGGAAGAACTTCAGTTGGCTCCGCCCTTTTTTATGACGACTAGCAACTTCTAATAGGTTGGTTATGTAGTCTGACGTCACATGCTCCGCCCTTTTCAATGTCGAACCACACAACAAACCAATTAGAAGTTGCCGGTCGTCATAAAAAGGGCCGAGCCAACTGAAGTTCTTCCCGATTTCTAATTGCCTGTCAAATATATGATAAAACTAGAAAACCTAAACCATGATTAACATAAATCCCAACTGAACTTCATAAAATCACCAAAAATGAACTTTTGTTTGGTCGCCATATTGTCGCTAAGAGCGTTCAAACAATAGCGACTTTTAGTGGTCGAGATGAACTACAAAAAAATGGTTATAGCGAGTGGGGAAAACCGATTGGAGAAGTGGTCCTAGTGTAGTTCAAGTAATTACAAAAAGTGGTCGGTTTTAGCCACATGCCAAACAATTTTTGGAGTGCATTTCGGACCAGTAACCCTCAAATGTCATCAAAAGGCCATTACATTTTGATTTAAATAGTTCATTCTTATGTGCAGTTGAATGAGTAACTTAACTGAATACATAAATAAGCAGCCATTGTTGCTTCAAGCCATAGGAAATAGCTGGTAGCCTAGATTGTTAAAAAAAGAGCCAATGGGACGCAGTCATCAAGAATATTACCTTCGCTTACCAACAATGAACCAATTGCGGCCACATAAAAACCAATTATTATTAAATTACCATCCTTAATTATAATAAATTGTCACATAAATTGCAAAAAAAAAAAAAATGATTTCTACATCATTTCTTTCTACACATAAGAACTTTTTTGAAACATCTTGTAACGTATTTGTGTGTTTTCTTAAATGTTTTTCTTCTTCGTTTCATCTTTTTCTTGCGTACTTTGTCAACTTGTGACGTCATTTGAAACGCAAACAATTCTAAAATTGAAAACACCAACAACAATAAAATAAAAAAACCTACCACACAACCTCACACGTTTAACACTTCAAAAAGTGTGATGATGATCGTCAACTGTTGAATAGCACAAAAAAATGCACAACCGACTAATCTCCCAGAGTTATGCATAATAATAATAATAATAATTCGTGAGAGAAAAAGAAAAAAAAAAAACCTGAACGACAAAACAACAAAATTAATTTCGTCATATTTTTTTACGTTGACGATAAAAAATATGCGAGAAAAATATTATAAAAAAAAAGTAAAAGCAATTAACGGGTGATGAAAATGATTCTCTAGAAACCGATAGATCAAAAAAATAGCAAGTAGATCTCCAAACCCTCGGCAACAACAACGCATTTACCAATTTCAAGTGATTATAATTTATAAAATGTTCGTTTGCTAATCTAAATATATAATTTCTTACAATTAATTCAACTTAATAATCGTGAAAATAACAAATACCTTCGACATGTTTTGTTATTTTACTGTTTTTTTTTCTTCATTGATTCGTTCATTGGACATTCAAACCTAAATCAATTATTTTCACACAAAAATAACTAAATTTAAACATACCTTTTATACACAAAAAGCGTTCCTTCGACACCCGTCTTGTTCTATAATGTAAAAAAAAAATAAAAATACAATCAGAATTTAACGAAATTACCCGCGAAATTACCTAACATTAAAAAAAACGTGGTTTGATATAATATGGCGCCATCTAGTGAGAAATAACGTCTTCAAAATAAACACAAATGCAGTTTTAGGTTTAATTCAACCGATTTTTACCGTTTTAACTGCTTTGCAATACTATATTTAATCATTGAAAGGTTTATAACTTACAAAATCGTCTGAAAAACACACAATTCTAACGTCTTTCTCACATTCTAACGTGTGAAGGCAGCATGTGTGACGTCACATATTGTTTGTATTAATAACGGTATGTGACGTCACTATAGCGAGGAACGCAGAGAGAAGCACAAGTTAAATGTACGATTTAGACGTTTTAACTCAGAGAGACGCTCAATAAACGGCTACTTACCCATTCCTTATTCTCTGAACAGAACTTGTAAAGCGCGACTTGTGTTGCAGACTCTAATATTTCAATAATATACGGATCAACGCGTTGCAACGCACTCAAATTCACAAAAGAATCCGCCATTTTTTCACCCATCGTCGACAGTTACAACAAACAAAATACAAAAATCAATGCTATATCACGAGCGCCATCTTGTGTCCACATGTATATACCTCCTATTGATACAAGCCTATTTAAGAAAAAATTAAAATTTAACACGCATTAATGATCACTAAATATTTGTTGTGCTAACTCGTAACAGTAACTGCGTAATGAATAAAGTGGTAAAAATAAACGACTTCACTATATAGTCGTTAAATTAAAAAAAAAAAACTGACACAACATGGCCGCTTGTTCGTTCAATGTAACAAGTAACAATACGATACAGGAATAACATAAATATCAGAATTACAAAATTACTCGATTAGTGGCGCTACTAACTGACATTTCTTTTAACCTTCATATGACCTTTACACTGGCTAATGTAACTGATGAAAGACAGCTCGATGCTGGAGGAAAACAATGAATAAGAATTAATTTCATAAAAACAAATTAACTTTAGGTCAATTTTAAGACATTTTATTATCAAATCAAAATAAATACAGATATGATAATACATGAAAAGTGATTAAACACTTGACTAACAATAAAAAAACAATTTAAAAATAGTTTTAAAAGTTCAAAAAACGATCTTATGTCAAATATTTAATACGTGATTCGTTTACGATCCGTTAGAGGTCGCCACAAAAAAACTATAGATTAATTTCTTATAAAAATAAAACTAATACTAATTAATAATAATGTATTAAAATGATTTATTGATTAAATTAACTATAATAAAACCAATTAAAAATTAAGTTTTAAGTGTTTAAATAAGTGATTCGTTTACAATCCGTTAGAGGTCACCACAGGAAAAGAACAAAGCAAATAAACTTTAGAGATCAATTTCTTATATAAAAAAAAAATAATAAACCTAAATAAATATATATAATAATATTGTTTAAAATGAATTTATAATTAATTATAATAAAATTATGTGATTTGAAATGTTTAATAAGTGATTCGTTTATGATCGTTAGAGGTCGCCACATGTCTCGTATTATTATAACATGGGTTTTATATGAAGGATGAATGAGAGAGAAATTTTTTCTTGTCTGTCTTTTCTTTGAGCAAAAAAAAAAAAAAACCTCCCGCAAAATGCTGTTGGTGTACGGAGCTAAAAGTAAAAAGAGAT